>JANHFL010008395.1:46783-62576 GCA_032468155.1 Oxyrhabdium leporinum
GCTGTGAACCGCCCCGAGTCTTCGGAATGGGGCGGTATATAAATATAAATTATAAATAAATAAATAAATAAATAAAGCTGCTATATTATCATTTTACCCAAAAGCAGTACAATCTTGAATTTAAAACTCAAAAGGAAAGAACAGATAGAAAAATATTATAAAGTGACAAAAATCCTGTGTAATGCCCCATTTTCCCAACTTCGTCAACTTGAGGTTTCTACTCCAAAAGAAACAATTTTGAAAATTTTGTCCTCCCCAATAAATTTGGTATACATGCATGCAAATATGCACATATTTCCCTTCTCTAAAAAAGTACATGGCCAATAGCATAAAGATGCATATGAAATGGATTACAATTAATTATCTGTAACTAAAGGTGTTTCGTTTATAAAACTAACTTAACTCATCTATATTTACCAACCATTTTTTTCATACACAAATTACTCTGAAAGACAGAAATACTCAACTTCACATATTTCCTTCCTTCCAGCAAAAACAACAACAACGAAAGAATACAATAATGGAGGGATAATAAAGGATAACAGAACAGTGAAAAAAGGGATCAGATGGGATTGCTGCAGGTATACAAGCCTCCTTACCTTACCTTACTACTTGATGCTGCAGGTGGGTTAATAGCGGAGTCCCCAAATTTATGGCATTGAGAGACTTCAAGCTGCATTTTTTAGATGCACATTTAGAAGCAGCTTGGAGGTGCATGGCTAAGATGGCAACTATGAACCAGATCTATTTGACTGAGGATCTGATTCATAATAGGAGATACACATTAGATGTGTTCTTTATCTCAAAGCAATGGTGATGTGATCTGAATTTGGGAGATTTTACCTTCAACCCCTCGTTATGGTCAGATCACTTCCTGTTGACTTGGAGTTCTCCTGGGCTTCTGGGAGAAAAGGCCTACACAATCAATTAATCTCAAGATTCAAATGGATCTCTTCAGTTCAAGAGAGAACTTGGGGTTGTCCTTGAGGCTCCAGTGCACACTTTACTGAGATCTTAATTTCTTCCTGGAAATATGTTAGTCTTTGACTAAATTATCTGTATGTGGACTATTTGTACCATGGATTTGGGAATACCATCTGATTTTCAGGGTGATGAAGTGACATGTCCTTGAATACTGGAGTAAAACAAAGTTTGAATGTGGCTGAGTATAGGAAAGACATTTTTGTAACAATTATCTTATAGTTACTAATGTTCTCTTATTTATAATTATTAGAAAGATTTAAAGCAGACAAAAGAGTTTGACTTTGAACATTGTTAGACTGAATTTGAAATAGAATTGAAACAGAATTGTGTCCAAATGATAAACAGATATAAATTATATTGAAATCTGAAACAAAAGAATGCTGATAAGATGCATAAATATAATGCATATTTATACAGATGGAACAATGGTTGAAAAGATTGAAATATATGCTAAGTGATAATCTTAAAGAGAATTTTGATAAAATGATATACTGTTGGTATATGTCACTAAAGATTGTCTAGAATTATAAAGGCACTTCAAATTTATATTGGAAATGTGAACAAGAAGGGACATTTTATCATGCTCTGTGGACATGTATAAAAAAGCTAGAAAATTCTGGATTCAAATACTTAGTCTGTTCAGAGGATTTTAAAGATTAATATAAAATTGAAACCAGAGGTTTTTCTTTTGGTATTGATGTGCAAACAATTGAGAAAAAGTTATGGAACTCTTTTTGTACATAATAACTGCAGCGAGATTATTGTATGCACAAAAGTGGACAGATTCAGCATTACTTACAATGGAAGAATGTTTGTTGAGGATGATGGAACTTGCTGAGATGGCTAACTTGATTTCTTTGATCAGATAAAGGATAGATTATAAAAAGATAGGTTACGCTGTAACCATATAATAAGAGATAAATTTTATAACTGCTGTAAAGGAGATCAGAAGTAACATCTTTGCATAGATGGAGTTAACTGGGACATAGTCCTCCTTGATTGCTCCCAAAGGGTTTCAATTTGCTAGTACTGATAAAATGGGCAGTGTCCTCAGGAATGGCCACCTGTATTTTTAGCTCTATAGAGAGACATGTCTCTCCTGGCTGTCAAAGCCTCTCATGAGACAACACGTGGATGGATAGATGTGGTGGTGCTTCTTTGAGGGAGGTGGTAATTCTGCCAGGTCTGAATGAGGCTATCAGGCTGAATGAGGCTCCAAGAAGCCATTGTTGGTTCCCACAGATTCCATCCATTCTGCAATCTTCCCATATTTTTTATTTTTAACAGCATCTTCTATTATTTTCACATATGTAATACATGCCTTGCTCCCATTCATTCTTTGTCTGGGGAAACCATTTCTTTTTTGAGTAAATAAGGATATCCAACAAATAGCTTTGGGGTTTATTTTCTCTTTATGAATAATTTAAAAATAAATAAATAAAATAAATACTCTTGAATATAATCTTAACCAGATAAATTTTAGGAATTTTAAATACTTTGAAACAATTACCAATTATTACATTATCTTTAGATTATGTAATAAATATGATTTTAATTAATCAAATTAATCATAACATTATAAACCCCTACTAATCACTGAGAAACATAAATCACAAAAAGGCTAATATAAAAATAAAAACCTATTTAAATATATTCATAAATATGAATTGGATCTGGAAATAAACAAATTATTTTTTTCCCAAATAAATCTGAGAGCTATGGTTCAGAAGGAAACACTGGATAGTCCAAATGGCCTAAGAAATAGATGTATTATTGTCTGTGTGAATATAGCTGGTATGTAAATCAGTTAAGATTAAGCAGATTTGGAACTCTTTTATTTATGCACTTTCAGCTCCCTTTCCTAAGTGGAACTACGGTAAATTATTTGCTTTTAGTTTTATTAATTGGAAGTCACATGCAATGTTTTGGAGAGTAGAAAGTTGGTCTGGCAGGACATGTTTACCTTTTATTTCTATTCTGATACAAATTGCCTGGTTGAAGCTGTTACTGTGTGTGGGGGGCTGTGTAGGGGAGAAGCAAGTATAAAAACTGTTATGTGTGCAGCAGAAATAATTGTTGCTTTGGAGGAAGGGAATAAAAGATAGTTAATCTATTTTTTCTTCCTCAACTCAACTTTGCCATTGCTTTTATAAATAATTTTCATTCTTTAGCTCAAAATAATTTTTCCAGTGGAGCTGGAGGCATAAATATTTGGAAACAAGATCACATCTTACAATTCCTTAATAATTTTAAGTATCTGAATGCTGTAGTTGGTGCATTCTCTTGTGGAAAACCTTGACTCTGGATATCTAAAGGGCATCTTCTAGGTTTTTTTGAGGGCTTCTTTAGATCATCTGAATGTTGATGAGGGTAGACTTGCTTTGGTCCAAACGTTTGTTTTGTTGAAGTGAGATTGCTTTAGGGTTTTTTAAGATGGATTTTACATGTTTGTAAGCTGCTGGAGGTCTGTATGACATTGGTGGTGTATGTATATACATATGTATATAATACGTATGTATGTATGTGTGTCTGTCTGTCTGTCTGTCTGTCTGTCTGTCTGTCTATCTATCTATCTATCTATCTCTATAACATAAACAAACAAAATGGTAGGAATTGTATTCCACTGTGATATAGCAATGGGGAATAATAAAAGAGGCAACTCTGTATAGGGACTCACAATCCTAAGTTAGGAAAGTTTATGGCTCATTTTATCTCAAATAATAGATATATCTATAGAGCAGGGCTCAGGACACCAGAGTTTATAGCTCTGTCTGTATTCTTCACAAAGTTGAACTACTTTAGACTTGGAATGATATTATTCTGTACTATTTGGCTGTCAAATGTGACGTATCTGCAATTGTCAGCAGCAAGTATTTGAGTTTTGCTAGACTACTATGAAATGAGTGGAAGATTTAAAAAGGCTATGTGAAACTAATCTATATATGTGAGACCTGTTTTTCCTTACTATAGTTCTGCATCCAGATGTCAATGTAAGTCTAATAACTAAGTAAAAATACATAAGGATATAATATAATTTAGCCTTTAAGATGTATCACGGGCATCCATTCTTTATCACGATGATGCTAAATGACAAAATATGCATTATGATATCATGATGGCCTTTCATATTAAATTGCAATCACACAAGCAAATATCTAATAGATGGAGTTGGCACACATTTTGTCACTTGCTTTTCTTCTGCTTTGTAGATTCTTATGTGTTGGGTCAGATCTGATAAGATCCAAATTTTAGATTTCAACCAAACAGCTAGTTGGATCACTTTGAGACAGTTACCCTCTTTCTGATGGAAATGTAATTATGACATACATACATATTTATATATAATGTATGCATGCATATGTACATTATGTTTATCTACTCACCCTAAAATAAGCTGACTTATATACATTAGTTTGTCCAATTTGAATATGGACTGCTGGTTGATGGAATGCTCTGTAATTGTGTAGCCTGTGGCAGTGTTATCTTGTAGTCTTTGTATAGTTTTTCATCTTCACAATCAATTGCTATGGGTGTATTTCTGTCGTCACAGTAAAACCATACTGTATATACAGTTGTAGAATTTAGGCAAGATTTATGTCAGTTTTCCATATTGTCAAATATAACTGTTTTTCTATTGTCTCATATAAATGTTTTGTTTCAAAACTATTTTTCCACTTTGGCTTAAATCTCCTACTTAAAAATAAACCTTTTATGACACACATGAAAGATGGTTACAAGAATTGGACAGTTATTAATCAAAGGATATACTGAAGAAAAAGGATAGTATAGGGTGTTATTTAATTTAAACAAACTTCTGCTTCACTATAAACAGTAAAGATATTTATGTCTTGATCTGAAAGAGGAGGTAGTATGTTAAAATATAAGGCTGTTCATGCAATTCAATAAAAAGCAAATATGTGTAAGTTATTACTTGGATTCTAATTACAGATCCCTACCAGATGTTGAAGAAACGGTGGAAACAAATTTAGACAGACTAATTCTGCTCTGTTATGCTACTTGGAAACCCTAGCACCTCAAGTGTGAGAAACTCAATGCTTAAAATCCACATAACAAAGAAAATCTGCCTTCTTCTTTAATGTCACATACACAAGGGTTTGCTTTTGATGTTGATTGTCAAAACGGTTTACTAAAAATAAGAATGACTCCAACCGCATGCATCTTAAAAATTAGTCCTGGTTCCTTGGCCTTCAAAGATGGAATTGATTATAAAGTTGCCATTTGACCTGACAGATTTTATTTGGTCCTTTAATCAATTTTAAATATCCTAAATGGGCTGCAAAATATTCAGCTGACCTTGGAAATGTTATTTCCCACACCCTTTTAGCTGAAATCTATGTGGCTATAAAACCATAAAGATATTAATATATGACTTGGCTGGCAATCATTAACAGATATTATGCAGACATTTTTTTAATATCCTTAAATACAATAATGAAAGTGTAATTTACTAGCGCAAAAACCCAAGCACAAGAAACCCAAGAAAAGGAGTAAGAAATACCTGTTTCTTTTTTCAGATATACAGCTGCTTGGAAGATTTGGCTACCATCTTTTTCTGTTCCTTCTTTAAAAACACTTTTGCTTTATTAGTTCAGCTTTCTCGGCACTATAACAATTTCCATGCAGCTTTAAAAGAGGAAGGAGAGTACCACCAAATATGGCACTCTATGTGAAAATATAAGTATGAACACCTCTTAGATAGTTGTCCTGTTCTCATCATACACACAAAACACACGCATTGAGGAGATCGTGTTTCCTCTTGTAAGTTACAGGAGTTTGATTTTAAGCTGCTTTTTCTGTCTTTGTTATTATTATGAGAGTCAGTTAAGTCTAGTAATTAAGGCACCAGGCTATAAAGCAGGAGACTGTGAGTCTAGTTCCACCTTAGCCTTGAAAGCCAGTTGACCTTGGGACAGTCAGTCTCTCTCAGCCCAACTCACCTCACAGGGTTATTGTTGTGGGAAAAATAAGAGGAGGAAAGTGTGTTGGATATGTTCACCACTTTGAGTTATTAAACAATAAAGGCAGGATATAAACAAACATATAAATAAAATTACAATATTGAAAAAATGGGGAAAAGTTTGAACAAGCGTTTTGAATGTGACACAAACTTCATAATATTTATTACTGTTATGTTTATACTCCATTTCTCAGACTTTAAATGTCCAAGGGAATTCAAAATGACTGTAAATAATTTTTACTAAGCTGTGAATTTACTTCAAATTGTGCCACCATTTGTAAAATAATGGATTTATTTTAATGGATTGCTTCATCTAAGGTCAAATAAGACTGGAGCCCCAAAATAATTCCACTCATGAGTCTAAATCTCTTATTTGAGAAACACTGACTAGACTATTTAACCTCATGCTTTGAAAGAAATTGTCAGGATTACTTTCACCAAAGATAACTTTTCTTTAATCAATTTCAGAATTGATTTTTCAAAAGCCTGCAGAAAAGCCCAAATTGTTTAATTGTTTGCATGATAGGATCAGTAAACTTTAGAAAAAAATAACAAAATTGGACCTGTATCTATGCTTGAGTTTCTGGCTTACAAAGAACAGCTTGAGAAATCTATACTGTGAAAAACAACTGGACAACACAATATATATCAGGAATTTCTAATGAAGGAAAAAGGATAACAGACAAGGGACAGTAGGCAACAGTAATGACTTGTTATTGCTAGAGAATATTATTGTATGTTCTTCTTTTACATTCTTTCAGTTAGTAGGATATTTAAACACAGCAGTTAAATACTACTTCATACTAAATAGAGTTGAGCCTTGGAAATTCCACAGGAAGGATTTTCTGTTATGGAAGCAGGCAGGGGGAAAGACTATGTACAATGGTAGCAGGAGGGAAGGTTAGTAGATTGCTATGTGAGAAATACAAGCTTTAATGAAAATGAGGACAGATACAAATAAAAGAACACTGCAAATAACGCAAAAAGCAAAAGAAAACCGAATCAAAACAAACAAACAAAAAAGCATACTCCGGAAAAGGATGTGATAGCAGAAGTTATAAATTTTTGCCAATTCAAATGAGCAGCATTGTTGCATAATGGGAGAGATTTTTCAATGGTAAAATTCAAACCAGAAAGAAGAAAGGCAACACAGAGTTTATATGCTACATATCGCACTCTTTGTTTTTCATCTTGCCAAGAATGGTGAGGCCTTCTCCCAACAGCACTTCTGGAGTATATTTAGCGACTAAAGCTGCAGTGTGCACAAATGTCACATTCCCATGAGTAAAACCCATTTAATTAGCCCCTCCTTCTCCAGATATTCCCATGAGATATTTGCGTAGAATTGAAAAACTGAACATATGGATGTGACATCATCAAGGCATCAGTGGCATTGGAAACAAAGCAGCAAGTGACTGAAGAATTAGTACAATTAAAGGCAAGTCATTTTTGAAGTGTGTGAAACAAAGTAAAGGAAAGCACCTTTCACAAGAATAACAAAACAAAACAAAAGAAATCACCAAAAGCATTTTGCAAAACAAAAATTCAAGGCATGAAAAAAAGTATTTGCAAGAAAATAAATCCACAACCAAACTAAACACACAGAAGATTAAGCATTAACACTCTCTTTAGAAAGTGTTTCATGTCTCTTTCCTTTGCCCTTGAACAAGGAATAAGCTGCAAGTGGGTTTGGGGTGTACAACATATTGTTGTTTTGTTTTTCTGCAAGTGGATCTGAGGAGGGCAAAGGAAGGAAGAAGAGCACAAAGATATGTGATAATGATAAACAACCATGCAGACACCTCTGCCACCATTGTTTGCTTGCTTTAACGTGTACAGACTGCTTCCAGCTTTGTTAATATTCTTAATTAGACCCCAAAGATTCCATGGTATTTAAATAAGCTAGTTAAGTTCTGACAAATTCCCTCTGGTAATTTCATTCAGAGAATTTCAAGTCAAAATAATTATGATCCAATCAGCTTCCCACTTATGATAAATTCACCAAAGACTGGAAATTTGGAGTGAAAAGCAGATAGCCTGTCCATTAAGACAACTGCTGTAAAATATTTACAAAAACCACATAGAACAAGATACCTTTATCAATTTTGTAACTCTTAATCTCTTAAATGTAGAGACTGATCAATTGGCTGAAGCTATCTGTTGAGAAGCGTTACTGAACTGGTGAGGCTGGACTGAATTATTTTTATGATCACAATCATTCAATTTGAAAATTTATCGTTTATGATCACAATCATTCCTTTGAAAATTAGCAGATTCTTTTCAGTAAGAGTAAGGTTGGAGTTAGCAGTAATTGATGCATCCCAAAGCCCCCTTTCTCTCTATATTAAATATGTGCTCTTCAATGGCTTGGTCCTAGCCCATTCTAACTTTTAATGAAAAATATTAATCACATATTAATCACATATTAAGATATACTGCTGCCTTAGGATTACCTGCCTGAAAAAGAGTGTGCTAATATAGCTAATAATTCTCTTAATGGAGAACTTAAAGAGCTTAACAACTTAATACAACTATGAAACTGAAATTTAAAAAGCCAACTCCACTAAATTATTTCTTTTTTAACCACAGATAAAGAAAAGCCCAATCAAAGTGGCATTTTACTGTGGCCATTCATCAGCAACTCTGTTTAATTCCTTCAAGCAAAATCTGCTCAGAAAATTTCTTTCAAAATGAATGGAGCCACTTCAAGCTGAATGTCATTTCAGTTGAATTTGAATTATGGAATCTCTTGTAGATTGCACCTTTAATATCAAATGATCATTTTTTTAATGTTACTTCATGGGTTGAGCTTGCTGCTTAAATTAATTAAAAATCAAAAGTATTTTTACATACTCTACTTCACTGGAAGTGAAAGTGGAATTAATGTAAAGCCAAGTCTTATATTTTATTATCACTGTTATCATCACTATTACCATCTGAGCTGAATTAAACCTTCCAATCTTGTATCAAAACATGCTCAAACTTATAGTCTTGCATTTGTTCTGTGTGGTTTTTGACTGACACTGAATGACTAGAATAAAAATTATTTATTTATTTTTAAAAATGCTTCATTTTGGTGTGTTTATGTATGTGTGATACACTTTTAATAGCAGAATAAGACTTTTACTTCATGGTACCATGCAGTAGCTGGAAGCAGTTACACTGAAGTCAGTCCCCCGCCCTTGCCCCCACAGGAAAAATGATTTCCAAGGCCTTACCCTTTTTCTCTTGGTGATTATGGGACGAGACAGCCACATATGGATTGGTATTCTCAGATGAGCCAATGTGATCCTTCCAATTTAGTATGTGCCCTCCACCATCATAACCCTGTTGGGCTGGAGAGTCTGAAGTAGACATGCTGGGAAGTAGTGAACTGGAGTGTCCTGTTTGCACCATAAATACAGTTAAGGACAGTGAAAACAAGCAGTTTAGTAGCAAGTAACATTTCTAAAGTTGTTTGTATATCCAGATCAAGGAAAGAATATGAACTCTTATAAATCAAAACTCTGCCCACATTTTATTTGGAACATGCAGAACAACATCTGACAGAAAGGATAATCTTTGAGCTATATGAATTACCTGAAAGTTGCTTTATGTAAAAATAAAATGTGTATGTGTAACTCCTGACTCTTTGTGTAATAATCTTACAACTATGCAAAGCAAAAAGATGGCTGAAACCAGTGGAACATTCTGAAATGTGAGCAAAGCTCATGGATGTGAGCAGAATCAAATGAAACAAAATAACATGGACTCTTACAAACTTCAATATAATTAAGGACTGAGTTAAGAGTCTAGGGAGAAATATTTTTTTTTCAAAGCTACAGGTCCACACCAATGGGTGGGGCCAGAAACCAAAATGAGAAGCAAAATTGTTCTCTCTCCAACACTTCTTTGTCTTTCTGCCATCTCATATCCCAAGCCCACCTGACTATAAACTGAGCCATCATCTTTTGCAGAGGGATTTTCAACTTTTCAACTCTTGTTCCAAATGCTAGGTTTGGCATAAATACTACAATTTATATATTTGATTTATGTCCTGTCTTTCCATGCTATTAGGGATTGCATGCTTTAGGGGTTATTATACAAAGTAGAATTGATTTTTTAAAAATATATATTTAAAAATATTTTTTATTTATAAATATATAAATAATATGATTAAGAAAGTGACTGACTCCAAACAATTCTGGGTGGCTTACCATTTTAAAATAAGTAACAATAAAATAAGAATTCAGGCCACAGGAAAGTATACACAGCAAACAAAAAAATCCATAGTAGCTCACTAATCACTGGCAGAGCAACCAAGGGAGGAGCCGTATTCTATTCTATTCTATTCTATTCTATTCTATTCTATTCTATTCTATCCTATCCTATCCTATTGCACAGATTTAAATAAAAAAATACCTTGACCTATATCCTTAAAACAAAAGAGACCGTATATGGTTCTTTCTAAGAAGTGTATTCTAGAGCTGTTGCAGCCCATCATAGAAAATGTCTTCAAATGAAATGTGGAGGAGGATTAAGTCAAGCAATCTCATGAAATACAAGTTGAGAATAAAGACCCAATCAATGTTACTCGACTCTACTTAAAAATGACTTATCCTCAGAAAACAACAAGTAGCCACCATAAGTTCTTAAAAATCTTATAAACACCTATCTCCTTTTGCCACTAGCAGGTATCAAAATCGATAGAAAACACAATGTTCAAAGTTGGCATATTATGTTGAGAAGATTACATCAACTGTAATAAAATGTTACAATGGAAAGTAGACAATGAGATTTTATTTTGCAGATCATACAAACATAGAACACAATACTGTACATAAAGATTACTTGAATTTCAGGACTGCATAAAGATTCTTTTTCACATCCAGTGCAAAACCTTTCATTAGCTAATGTGCACTTTTGGTCCTGCTTCAAAAGATACCATTAACCTCAGTAACACAAAGTGAAGTGGCTTTCTTTTGGGTGATCAGGTCCTACAGCAGTTTTGGAAAATCCAGTGGACTAAATAATACAGAGTAGAGAGGAGGAAAGGAGGAAAGCTACAGGTAGCTAAAGGACAAAGGGAAGCATGTGAGGCAAACCAGCAGGATTTGTAAAGTATCAGTCAGGTTCCCTGCGGTCTTTATGATTTTCAAAAATCTTCAGGCTAAAGCCTGTACCAACTGAAGCCCAAAATATCTGAAGAACAAGACTGCTTATCTCTGCTCAGCATCAGAATTTACGGAATTGATATTAATGCTGCTCCATACAATTCATATAAGATTTTTTTCTACAATTACAGAACTTTTCCCATTCCTGATGTATTAAGATACAGGAAATCAAATCAGATTCAAAGAGTTTCATTTTGACTGGAATCATCAGGAATCAAACTTAATCCCTGATATAACAGGTTTATCATTGTTCTTAACCCTGAAATTCACACTGACAAGAGCACTATATTATTTTTTTATCAGGAGTCTAGTTTCATCAGGTCCCATTAACACTGAAGTCTCAGAACTGATATCAGACTTTACAGAATATTAAACTATTCTATAATTATCAAAATTACAATTCCTTAAATATAAAAATGGGGAAATACAGAAAATAAACTTCCTTTATTTATTTACACATTATTTGAAACATAATTCAAAGATGATTGTAAAGGAGGAACTGAATCTTGGCTTCAGGCCTTAGTTACTATTTAAAAAAAAGGAAAATGTGACGTCTAGGTAAGTGGGATTACTTCAACTAATATCCTTAAAACTAAACCTCACAGAGATCCTTGGGGAGGGGGACTATAGGTTGCATGTGACCAAACATCTGTCAAGATTGCATACAAATACAGAAAGAATGTTGTTTTGATATCATACTGAGTAGGGAACGATCCTTATGCTGAATATCAGTTTCATGTTCATCTTTACCCATGGTTTCAAGAATACGATTAGCCAGAAAAAAATGTGTCGTGAGTTTTTCACTCAGCCTTCTCTGAAGTAACTCTGTGCAGTCCTGACATTTGTTTAGATCTTATTTATCTTTAAAAGGAATGTGGTTTTCAGCACAAGAAAGCAATTGTTTCCAAAAGAATTAGATGTGGCTATTGAGAAATAGTACTTATATTTTATATCTGGATTTGATATGCATTTTGCTCCACATTCAATACAGAAATCTTCAGTTAGCTGAGTTCTATAGGTGATTTATGCAGAACTCAGTGACAATGGAAATCTACAGCTATATATTAGGGTCGAAGTACACTAAAGAAGGATCTTTATTTTGAATCTGGGAAACTGCCAAGGAGATTTGGTTATTAGCAGGTATGTGATTACAGTTTGATCCTGAATCACACAAGAAACAGACAGTGTGAAATAATACAATTTGGAAATAGTGTGGACTGTTCTACTGGAATGTTTGGGCTAGATAAAGGATCAACACTTTAGATCAATTGATTTATAATAGTTGCTTTAAACTTTGAGAGATTGCATGTTGAATATGACTTACTTATAATATTCTCGTCATATAATGTATGTGGGTATATGCATAAGTTTGTATTTATTTACTTATTTATTTATTTAATCATGTTTATGTAGTGTATATTAGAGGTGGAGACCGTTTGAGAGCTGTATGCAACGAAATTTCATTTTAATGTATGCCGAGTACATTCAAAGTGATAAAGTATTCTATTCTATTCTATTCTATTCTATTCTATTCTATTCTATTCTATTCTATTCTATTCTATTCTATTCTATTCTATTCGCAATAGATGCAATTGAAACATTGTAAACATTTTGATTAACTGGTATGGCCTGAACAGTTTAAGAGACTTCAAGCTACCTGCAGTTTTAGGATGCTTAAGACAAGCAGAGCTTGAATGATAACTAACAATTTAATTTTATAAAGAATTAAAAATTACAATTAAAGTTAATATTAGTTGTATATATCAATTGTGGAATGAAAAATTGAAATACCTTGTTTTGGACAATCAGTGAGTGCAGATGTGAAGAAATATGAGATATACTTCTTATGACTTAAAAAGAAAAGTAATTTATCAGAAAATATTTCATATTTACTGGTGGCCCTCAAAGAATATTTGAGAAGGTATGGACATTAGATTTTGTAAATGTTAGTTTTATAATAAATTTGAAGGCACTTTAACTCATATGATCGGATCTTGTTCAACAACAGTCTTCTTTTTGTTTCAAATACTGCATAGGTCAGTACAATTTTGGGAATACAAATTATAGTCAAAGATCTTTATGTGATTCTGAACAATATTTTTAAAATGTGGAATTTGTCATTTCATGAAGAATTTTGGTTCTAATGAGTGTAGTGATATCTTTCCAATTTTACATATACCCTCCTGATTTTAAGCAATGGACCCAGAATACGAACTTATCTATTTCTGAAAATGCAACATGCTTCTACATGGCCTAGATTTATTGATAAACATAAGGACTGAATCCAAAACGCCCCCCTTGGCAGTTTTCTAATTGGCCACTATTGATCTAGATTTGCATTAGCAAGTTATTTCTTTTGGCTCATTCTTGGAATATTGGGATATTCATATTCATTATTTCTATGCATTTCTATGCAGCACATAAGAAATTACTTATTGCCAAGTCAGATCACAGTTCATTGAGTAAAATGCTGATAACCGAAACAGCTTTTTAGGATTTTAAACAAAGATATTGACTAAAAATGCTGCCTGAGTTCTTCTAAATTGTTTAACAAATGTTTGGCTAGTGATTTATACTTTTATAACTTTTATGATGCAGTTACATTGCATACATTTCGAACTATAAAATATACAGGTAGTTCTCGAATTACTGCCACACCTGAGCCCAAAATTTCTGTTGCCAAGGGAGACATTTGTTAAGTGAGTTTTGCCCCACTTTACAACTTTTCTTGCCACAGTTGTTAAATGAATCACTGCAGTTGTTAAGTTAGCAACACGGTTGTTAATTGAATCTGGTTTTCCCATTGACATATAACCTGCTTGCCAGAAGGTTACAAGACAATCCCATGATCCTGGTATACCTGCAACTATCATAAATATGAACCAATTGTCAAACTGAATTTTGATCATATGACCATAGGAATACTTCAATGGTCATAAGTCACTTTTCAATGCCATTGTAACTTTGATCACTAAATGAACTGCTGTATGTCAAGGACTAGCTGTAATCCCTCTGTAGCATAGAATTATTACAACTTTCAAGATTATAGCTTGAAAGGTGTCTAAGGAGTCCTTTTTATTCTTTGTTAGTTATCTGTGGAATACAACAACAGAAATGCACACACAATACATATTTATATTAAGCAGCTGAAACTTCCCTCAATTTAATTCTTATATTGGTTTAAATGCAATTCTCCTACAAATAATATATACCATATTTTTTGGAGTATAAGATGCACTTTTTCCACCCCCAAAAGTGGGTGGAAATGTCTGTGTGTCTTATACACTGAATGTTGCCGAAGCCCTGGCCACCCGCCGGCCTCCACCCTTCAGCCTCTACCTCCCAGCAATTTGCCTCCTTGCAGCAAACAGCAAAAAGCCTGGTCTGCTTCAGCACAGCCTGATTAGCAGAAGAAGCTGATTTTCGCTTGAATCTGCCTCCCGATGATCAGCTGTTTCAGGCTGCAGGGATTGCCATTGCCTATTGCTGCCTCTGCATGCCCCGTTTTTAGCCTCCACATTCTCTGTTTTCAGCCCGTTCTGGGCAGCGGGTATCAGAACGGGCAGAAAATGGGGCACGCAGAGGCTGAAAATGGGGTGCTGGGGTGCACAGAGGCGGCAATAGGTGATGGAGATCCCTGCAGCCTGAAACAGCTGATCATTGGGAGGCCAATTCTAGCGAAAATCAGCTGCTTCTGCTAATCAGGCTGTGTGGAGCAGACCAGGCTTTTTGCTGTTTGCTGCTTGCTGCAAGGAGGCAAATTGCTGGGAGGCAGATTCCCCCCCCCCCTTGTTTTCCGTCCCAAAAGCTAGCTTCTTATGCTAATCAGGGTGTGCTGAAGCTGAAACAGGGTTTTTGCTGTTTGCTGCAAGGAGGCAAATTGCTGGGAGGCAGTCAGATTCCCCCCCTTGTTTTCTTCCCCAAAAGCTAGGTGCGTCTTATACTTCAGAGCATCTTATACTCCAAAAAATACAGTATAAATTGTTAGTAATGAGTATCAGTATTATTTTTGAAACATGACTGTTCTTAATGTCAATTTTTAAAAATACACTCTTTAAGGTTTTTCATCAACCTGATTTAAAGATTTGCATTATATATTGTATAGCAACAATACAATTTATATAGTTCAGTAGTATAGTAATACACAAAAGAGAAATTGGATTTTGTTAGAGCACTGAAAGGTAAGGATTTAGAAAATTTATCATAAAGTAGTTATTTATATGTTGGAAGATGGAAGGTATTCAGATGCCCAATGCATTATTTTGTTAAGTGTCTATAGCAACTAAAGGAACTAAAAAAGTTAAATTATCAGTGCAGAGGGAGGGAGGATGTAAATGTACTATGAAGGCTTGGTTCACTAAAACTGATGAAAATAAGAACAAAGTCTTAAAGGAAGAAAGCCTGTTGTATCCTTCAGTTCATATGCACATGCAGTTGGATTCTTGACCAAACAGGTTGCTCAGCTAGCATGGTTAGTTTGGAGGTGGGAAATCACTATACAGAAAAGGTCAAATGTGGAGCTTTTTTAAACTTGTAGCAGAGTTTTATAAAAAAATAAAACTACTGGGATTTGATCTTCCAGTGGAAAGCCCCAAAAATATGAAACTCCAAATTTCAACTAATAAATGCTCTGTCCTACACATTGGCAATAAAAATCAGAACACCAAATACAAGTTGG
>JANHFL010008395.1:62676-86632 GCA_032468155.1 Oxyrhabdium leporinum
TTCCATGGAGCCAGAAAGATTGGGGATCAGTGCAATACTGAATACATTATTCTTTAAATGCCATTGGGTGCCATTCTATCTATACTGTATCTGTTCATAAAGAAAGCATTACAATGTGGGAGTCAGATATAGACAGAAGCAGTAGGACTCCATTTTACTCATGAAGCATACACACTTCTAGATTAAAAATTGCTGGGAATCAGGCAGTATATAAATTTCATAAATAAATTAATTGTATGAAAAAAAATCAACTATTTCTGATCAACTGAATCAGAATCAATCTCTTTAATGCATAAAATCTATCATGTTTGGGTTTAAAAAAAAATAAAAACATTTAATTTTATTTATGCTTATTTCTATGAGAGAATGGTATAACACCTCATATTCAATGGTGTAACTGAGAGCAATAATCAATATGAAGTTAAAGTACAATATTTTAGGCAGGCTGCTGAGGCAGCAAGCAGATTTCATCTCAAGGGTACAGAATTCAAGAATAAGACTAGGCTATAAAGTATGTCAAAGTCCTGTGGGCTAATAATCTCAAATATCTATAATGAAGCCATTGGAGAAGCCATCAAATCTCGATCATACTTTCCCAAAACTCTTTTCTATCAATCAATCAACCAGAATAGAGCTGAAAGGGTCTTGGAGGTTTTCTAGTCCAGCCCTCTGCTCAAGCAAGAGATCCTGTAGCATTCAATAATAGGATATAGTACATGTGAAGTCCTCCATTTTTTAAATGGATTTGAGTATGCAGGATCACTCACTTGTCCATGTTCAATGATGCTTAGTCCTCCTAATATTGTGTGTTCTAAAGCTGTAAGGCAATTGACTTTGTAATCTGCCCAGATTAGCCTTATCAGGGAGATAGGCAGTATATAAATTTAATCATCATCTTCATTTAATGGCCCTATAATCCCTTGTGGGGTGGAGTCTTGGTAACTGAATGGAGCTAGCAGAGTGTTTTAATAGCCGGGTGCCCTTCCTGTTGCCAATGAGGAGTTTTTTCAACAGATATATTCTCAATGTGCCCAGAGAGAGAAATATCTGCCTCTAACTAGGATGCAACTCACAGCCTCCTGATTGTGAGGTGAGAGCTCCACCTCTAGGCCACCACACCATTCCCAGTATGTAAATTTAATACATAAATAAATTACAAACGAGCACTGTGTCTCAAATCAGGCTAAGCAAATATGCCATTGTATGGTCTCATTAAAGTGCCCATAGACTCATTAAATACCTTTATCTTGCAGAAGCAGAGATGACACATGGAACAGGTCCAAAATATGGATATGAATGATTTAGTCTCATCTTGATTTGACAGCACTGCTTTGAACTATTATGGCCCCATTTTGCTGAAATTTAAAGGAAATACAATCATGAACCTCTTCTTACAATTAGACCTTCAGATGTGGCATACAAAACGTACAGAATATTTTAAATTAATTTTGATGAAATCTGTATTTTAAGATACCCTTGATGGTATGCAATCAATCAATCAATTGTTCATTTGGTCGATTAAACAAACTTTGCTGGAAATCACATTTATTGGAAGTCTCAGAAAATCCAAGCCAAGGTATTATATACACAAGAAGAGATCAGCTGAGAGAGAGAGAAAAAAATCTCATATTCACTTGACAGCTGATCTGTGCTAAACACTTTGAACCAACAAATAATAATTTATTCAGCTACAGGAGAATTATAGCGAAGGGCACTTTTGAGCATTAACAAATAGAGTGGATGAAATCAGATAAAGCTTTCACTCCATTTACGCATCTACCCAAATTACTCAGCTTCTTTTCAGAAACATTAAATCATGCAACACATTCAGCTCATCTATCTCTACTTGAATTTTTGTCTTCATATTCACCATCTTCTCAAGAAAGATTTCTTTTCTCATTCTTTTCCTTTCCTTTCCTTTTTTTTTGTTTTTTTGAAATAGCAAAACTACTGAGCTGCATAAAGACATTTTTCTCCTACAAAATTATTTTAAAGAAACTTTTCAGACATAACTCATACTGCCTACTGGCTCGGTTCAGATAGTGAAGGTATCTTATCATTTAACTGTTATCATGCTGCAGAAACAAAATGCTCTGCGCACAAATGACATCAAGATCAACATTGGCTGGGACTTTGCTTTTCTTCTGAAAAACCCTCTGCAATTAGTTAGATCAATATTGTTCATTTTCAACAATTTCCACTATCCCCATAATGAATACCTCAAAGGTGATACTGTATTGTAATGTAATTAAGATTAGCAAACTTATAATGCAGATTTTAAAAAAAACAAAACACACCAGTATTTCAACCTTTGTTTTCAGAGACTAAGATCTTGACGTTTCAAGTTCCTGGGAGAAGATGGTTCTTTACTGGATATACTTATCACTAGACGTGCTTCAGTCTGATTAAACTGTTTATCTTTTGTTGAAGGGAGGGATCTTTTGTGGAAGTCTTAGCGTGTTTCATTCATGCCCAGTTTCACCAGTTCTGAGATTATTTCTGTTACGTGACCAATATGCTTTATGCAGGAATAAATGTCAAGACTTAGGTTGCATGAAAAGGGAGTCCCTAGTCTAGTAGAAAATTACAGACCAATCTCACTGTATTGCGTCACCTGTAAAATCATGGAATCAATGATAAACCAATCCATCACCCTCCACTTAGAGACAAACAACCTGCTTTCTAACAAGCAGTTTGGTTTCAGGGAAAAAAAAATGTCCTGTAATCTGCAACTCCTACACTGCAGAAACATTTGGACGTCAAATCTTGACCAGGGTAAAGCAACAGACTTCTGCAAAGCCTTTGATTCAGTGGTGCACGACAAACTACTGCTGAAACTAAGTTCTTACGGTGTCTCCAGACAAGTGGATAGCCGCATTCCTATCAAACAGGCAACAAATGGTCAAAATAGGGAGGGCCCTATCACATCCGGCACCAGTTAACAGCGGTGTCCCCCAAAGCAGCATTTTAGGACCCACACTCTTTCTGCTTTACATCAACGACCTATGCGATCATATTAAAAGCAGCTGCATCCTCTTTGCCGATGATGTCAAATTATTTAACACCACTGACGTTGCTGCTGCCCTACAAAGCGACCTTGACTATCTGTCAGAATGGTCGTGTAATTGGTGACTCCAAATTTCAACTAATAAATGCTCTGTCCTACACATTGGCAATAAAAATCAGAACACCAAATACAAGTTGGGCAGAAATGATCTTGTAGATGACCCTCACTCTTATCAAGGACCTAGGAGTAGTCATCTCAAATGATCTAAGCCCTAGAGCTCATTGTAACAGCATTGCCAAAAAGGCATTAAGAGTTGTTAACTTAATTTTGTGAAGCTTTTTCTCCGGTAACACTGAATTGCTAACTAGGGCATACAAAACCTTTGCCTGACCAATTCTTGAATACAGCTCATCCATCTGGAACCCACACTATATATTGGACATTAACACGATTGAGTGGGTTCAGAGGTATTTCTCAAGAAGAGTACTCCATTCCACTACTCACAATAGAATTCCCTATGTCTCCAGGCTTGAAATTTCGGGCTTGGACAATCTGGAACTGCGCTGCCTGCAGCCCAATCTAAGCATAGTACACAAAATTGTCTGCTGCAACATCTTGCCTGTCAACAACTTCTTCAGCTTCAATCACAATAATATATGGGCAAACAATTGATACAAACTCAAGGTAAACCGCTTTAAACTCGCTTGCAGAAAATATGACTTCAGCAACAGAGTGGTCAACGCCTGGAATGCTCTACCCTATTCCATTGTTACAGCCTCAAACCCTCACAGCTTCAATCTCAAACTGTCTACCGTGGACCTCACCCCCTTCTTAAGAGGTCCATAAAGGGGGCGTGCATAAGCGCATCAGTGCTCCTACTGTCCCTGTCTTACTGTCCCCATTTATCTGTATTTACTTCCTTTGTTCATGTTTATGTTCTTACCTATACTTGTTATCTTGTACATGTTTGATAGATAAATAAATAAATAAATGACTAAATAAGCAGGTGAGTGAGCAAAAACATCTATTTGCCTGGCATTTGGAAATATGCTATGGCATGTTCCTCCCTCGCTGTACTTGGTTCTCCAGGAAATAAGCCAAAAGACTTATGTGACTGTTCATTCTAACAGACATCATTTCTTTATTATTTAAATAATTTTCTACTTTTACATGGTTGAAATAGAAATAAGTATTTATAAACAAAACAGTTGCATGTTAGATATCATAAGTGGATTTATCTTATGAAGGGTTATACCAACTGATGGGAAACAAGCCAACTGAATTTAGTGATATTTACTTCTTAGCTATAGGATTACAATACTATAGGATGACTGCCAATATTGTGATATTTAGTTTTATTATTATACAAGAAAAATAAAAATTAATTTTATTTTTACTTTAAAATATTACTGAACAAATGCTGTAAGAGATGGAAAAAAGTTGTTTTAAGGATTGGGATTAATTCATCTCATTAAAGCATCCATGCCTTTTTCAGGCTTATATTGAAACTTGAAAAAAAAATCCAGCTGCTTTGATTAAAGGTGTTGATCTTAAGTGACAAAACAATTTTTCCAAATTGGTTTTGAAATGTGTACAACTGCAATCATTTTAACTTTGGCAAGCGATCAAAGCGGCGGTTGAAATTTCATCTTCTGCCAACAGTTCAATGGCCAAAATTAAAAACCACATTGTCTTCCTTGATTGAGGTATTTCTCTCTTGTTTTGGAATCATAGTTACATTTTTGCCTTTATGCAATCATCCGCTAAGAATTATTTGATACCATATCTATTCAGCTAGCCTTGGGGGAGTTGCAACGCCGTGTGAGAATAGCTCTGTTGCCTGCTTCCCTTTAAAATTAATTGTTTAAGTTATGTATTGTTTCAGACTTTGGAAAAAATGGACAAAATACTTTTCTTTAGCAGAAATCTGTTTAAAAATTCCCATACAGTATAGAAGGAGATGTTGGATTCAACTGGATGCATACTATGAATTACATAATGTTTACTAAAGTATCAATTATCATGCATAATATGTTATCTAGGAAGTACACTTCTTAAGGGAAACTTTCAGATTAAAAGACTATGATGATTAAAATCCAGGGTGAGCAAATAAATGTTTACTCAGATAAGAAAGACTCTTACTTCCCCCCCTTCACTTCCCATGTTTTTGTCCTAAGTATCTGCTTTTATGGTCTGGGAGACACCCTGGATATATACTGATTTTGTGAAGATGAAGCTGTAAGATTTTTCCCTTACAAAGCTATTGAAAAAATGAATAATGTAATTGCATGTTGTATTGTCTATGTTCTCCAAAGAATCCTTTTAATTGAGTTACATGGAACTTAACTTAGTTGCATCCACCTAGTTCTATCACCTTTGCTGTTTGTCTGTGTGTCACCCAGATGTTTCCAACCTGGATGTTATAGCATGCCTCCTCACTTTTGGGTGACTTTGAGTCAGTGTTGACTCCTGGACTAGTTCCTGCAATTTTCCTCCCAACATTTTTGGAAGTGCTTTGCCATTGCCTTCTTCCCAGGGCTGAGAGAAAGTGAATAGCCCAAGGTTACCCAGATGGCTTTGTTCTAAGGTAGGACTAAAACTCAGTCTCCTGGTTTCTAGCCTGGTGCCTTAACTACCACACCAAACTGGCTATCATTATAGCCCTAGTACTAGTCAAACAAACAGCTTTCATAAATGGCTACCTTATTTGTGTATTGATGACAAGTTTATTTACAAGACATTATAAACCTTTTGGGTACAAGCAGTTTAAAAGCAAAATGGTATAGCTGAACTGTTATTTATTCAAACTATACCAGACTCAAACTGTTCTTCTTTTCAACATTCAGTATTCACATAATGCTGCTGTTTGTTTGAGCGTACAATGTAGAAAAATATCTTCATAACAATACACTGATCAATCAGTACCAAGGAATAATAATAACTCAAAATTCCTCAGGTCTTGGCTGTATTGTCAGACCTAAGAATTCCATGTGATTGGAGACCTGCTCAGATGGCTCCATTGTTGAGTTGACTATTTTTACCCTCACTCTCCTATGTTTGTATTTTCACTTTTGTGATATTTATTAATACGATTTTTAAAATATTTTTTGTTTTATGTATTGTCCTTATTGATTTTTATTCACCAAGATTCCTTTGTCGAGATAAGCAGCTCTAGTAATTTGATTAATAAAACAAACACACAGATATATGTCATGTATTTTAATACCACTCCCATATATACAAATCCTTTTTTTCTATCCCATTTCTATCATGTACAAAGGATTCTGGACCAACATCCCAAAATGTTTTTATTTGGTCCCATAAATTGTAGTGCTCTTAATTGTAATGTATCAAATTATAAATTCTGACCACTGTTTGAACACTGAAATATACTGTATTTATAGTTCCTAGACCTTGCTCTGGAGAATAAAGCTACCACTCTCTTAGAGATTTTATTTAAAAAAATATATATATTTTTTGGTTCAAACTTTGAATTTCTAAGCTACATGTCTTGAACTTACAGTAAGTTTAGTGGAAGATTTCCCATAGGGAAATGATTTAATAATTCAGGGATTAATGGAATTTTGTATCAGTTTAGTGAACTAGGCCACAAAATGGAAATGACACTATCAGTTGTAGGATTGAAACTAACATTATGACAAGGAACTGAACAAAGATTATTTGAAAAATCCATGAACTGACCATATACAAGACATTTCATGGTCTGATGAAGGAGCTGAAATATCTATAAAATTGCATAATATTAAAAACAATTAAAATATGAAAATATATGACAAGTTTGTAAGCATGGTTCATTTGAAACTGATCTGCACAGACAGGTATTCATACAAAATTATTAGGGAATTTCCTTACCATTCAGTGCTACAAACGAATCTGAAAAAAGAAAAAGGAGAGGGAAGGAGAAGGAAAAGGAGGGAAAGGGAAAGAATTATTTCTAATATCATTAAATTCTCTTTCCACAGGTACTAATTTACATACAGCTTTGCTACTGTTTGATGATATTTTGACAACATTGAGTTTTGAGATCAGCCTATCAGAATGGATTTTCTAATAACATTTTGGATAATATTTTTTACTGCACTTAAAAAAAAGGTGAAGGGGAGGTTGTTTTTAAAGAGAAGCATAAGGATCTTGAATTAAGCAATGAATCCTGCATTTGATGAGACCTGCTATTTGCTTGCAGACAGCGGAACATAAGTACCGCTTCTTAATCTCAGATAGATATTCCTTAGGAAGATTAGAATCAGTGCCTTATATATGTTATGCGCTTTTTCTTGGATCAGAAGAAACCTAAAAGCTTTCTTCTATAATGTATCTTCTCATTTTATATAGAGATCATTAAAATGTTAGCTTCAATGGGATTCTGTACTGAGGATTGTCACTTTTAACATTACACATTTCTGTGTTAAAATATTTCAGATTAAAATATTGAAAATATTGATCCTACTCATTTTACACAATTGCTGTAACCACAACATTCGCTTGGCATGATCAAAGTACATTTTATGAGAAATAGCACTGGTGATGTAGCAGCTCATCTAAATATAAAGGAATGCTTGTACAAAACAGGTTAATAGCATTGGGTAGGCCACTTAGGTCTTCAAAACAAACATACTGCTTTTGCACGCATCTCATAATTAGCCCTAATTACTCTAAATCATACAGTGTAATTCTGTAGTACCTAAAACTGAGATATCCCTCACCCCCAGCAAAGTGAATTCTGTTCTCAGATACTCCTTTTGTCTTGTGAGCTTTCAAAGTGCTGAGGTTCCAAGAATATACACTCTCCAATCAAGGTAGAAATACATACCAAACTGAGTTCCAATAAAGGAGAAATTGAAAAAAAAAAGATAGGCAGGATAGAAAAATAAAATATGATGTAATGATCTTTCTTTTCCAATATATTACTGCTCTGAGCGTGTATTAAGGCCTTAAAACCAGAGCCACCATATTTTTTGGTATATAAGAAGCACTCCCCCCCCCCAAAGTGGGTGGAAATGTCTGTGCGTCTTATACAGCGAATGTTGCCGAAGTCCCCTACCCCCCCTTCGGCCTCTGCCTCCCAGCAGTTTGCCTCCTGGTCAGTTTCAGCACAGCCTGATTTAGCATGAGCAGCTGAATGTTGGTTGCATCTGCCTCCTGGAATACCGAGGTCAGCTGTTCTTCAGGGAATGTCATCGCCTATCGCCGCCTCTACGTGCCCCATTTTTGGCCTCTGTGCACCCTGCTTTCAGCCTCTGCGTACCCCACAGAATGTGTTAAGGCCAAAAATGAGGCATGTGGAGGCCGAAAATGGAGTGCATGGAGGCAGTGATAGGCGGTGGTGATCCCTGCACACTGGAACAGCTGACCATCAGTATTCTGGGAGGCAGATCCAACTGACAATCAGCTGCTCATGCTAAATCAGGCTGTGCTGAAGCCGACCAGGCTGTTTGCTGCAAGGAGGCAAATTTCTGGGAGACAGAGGCAGATTTTTTTCTTGTTTTCTCCCCAAAAGTTAGGTGCATCTTATAGTCCAAAAAACACAGTAATTCTGAACCACAAGCAGCATTTTCCATCAAATAAGCTGTGTTAAAGTACCCTAATATCTGTAATAAGCTAACTTCTTCCAAGGAACATTAAAAAATTGAAGCCTATAGTGTTACAGGAAAAGACATTTCTTCGGTTAGCTATGTTCCCTATATGGCTAAATATCAAGCAGTTTTCAAACAATCACATTAATTTTGACAGAATGTATATGAGTAAGTTTGCAATTAAAAATCCATTTAAACTTCTATGTAAAGAAAGAGAGGTATGTAATGAAAATATCTTTGTTTTAAATTCCATTGTAAGCAACTGTGAATCCAAGAAAATTATTTAGTTTTCATTTGGAAGTATTAGATAAACTTTACATAGGGGTAGAAAGACTAGAATCATATTGATAGTTCTTGACTTATATCCTTTAGATTAATGACAGTTCACATTAATGCTGCCCTTGGAAAGACTTTTTTAATGTTTTTGCTTAACAACTGCTTTATTCCAGTCTCAACTGTGGTCTCAAGTTGATTATACAAGAACAGTTCAATTACAGCTATAAAATGGGATTATCCATATATATATATATACGAAACCTTATTTAGCATTCATAAAACAATATTTTTCAAAATGCTAAATAGCTTCCACATTCCTTGTCCTAGAGTAGGTGAGAAGAGAGATAGGCTCACTCTTGAAAATCAAATTGTAATAATTATTTATAAGATACTATATAAAATATGAGTGCTAGCGGTATATGTAAAAAGTGACATTGGCTGTTAGTCACTGTCTATTAAGCATCTAAGTTTTATCAAATTATACAAACGGTTTTTATAAAACATATAATTCCTGACAATATGTATTATAGTTCATATAATAATTTCAGAGCCTCCGTGTTTGAATAGGGAAATACTTGAACAAATCAAGATTACAGATATATTTAAAGATAACAAACCTAAGCATATTCAGTCAGGATGGTGAGAAAATCAAGATGGCAGCTGTAACCATGGTATCTAAACCCCACCCTTTTTATGTGTGTTGTGATATAAATAAAAAAGATATGGCCATTATTTTGATATTTTTGATGCAACCTGAAGACATTACGGAATTCAAGCCATATTTAAAGACCTCTCATGGATTCAGAATCAGTTTAGTCAATTTGTGGAGTAATATGCTTAGGATTTGAATGAAAGGTTTGAGTCTCTATGTAAATTTCTCCAAATCTTCATATATTGGATGCTTGTTTAGGGTCAGACTAGATATATATAAAATATATATAATGAATCATTTTTTTTCTCTGTAAAATCACACATTTTGTATCTTTTTTTCCATTTTAATTAATTAGAATAGTTAACGTTATGAAGAAAAATATTTAAAATGATATCACAATGTAGCTTGAATTGCTGTCAAAGGAATTAAGAATTGGCTGGTTTGTGAGAAGTCTTGGCACAGAAGCAATAATATAGAAGACTTTTGGCATATATACCTCTAAATGTTTCTTTTGAGGTTAATGCCAATAGGCCAAGGAGAAATAAACTTCTTCAATGACGTTAATGAGTTTTGAATGTATTTGTTACTCTTCTTTTTAAAGAAATCTCAAGAATGTTTTATAATCAGTTTGTTATCTGCATTTTCTTATTCTGCAACAAGATTACTGTGATCTTTTAGATTAAAGATAGCAGAATAAAGGAAAAATTCATATTTAGAATCCTGTAAAACTGGAATAGTGAAAAGGCGGAAAGGGAAAGTGCCAAGTGACTACATAATCTCTTATCTCAGTTTACCTCCTAACATTCAACAGACTTTTTAACTTTGGTAATGCCATCCAGATGGTTTGAATGACAACTTTGACAATTTATAACTAGCATAACATTGATCATACTGACTTGGATTTCTGGGTGGGATTTCTTGAATTCCTTCTGTGGAAGACACTAAGGTGGAGAAGTGTATGGCATTTTTAAGCATTTAATTAATCTCAAAGAATGCTTATGATTAGTTACAATTGTGCTTTTGTGGGGGGGTTTTTTGCAATACTTTTATTTTTTTGTAAACAGGACATTTGACCTTCTCAGACATGCACACTAGAAAACATCAAATAGATATGCTCTAATCTTGCTATAATGTCTACCTATACATGTATTAGAGATGTGTAAATTTCAAACTTCAGTTCAAGACAGCTGTTTTGATCTAATTAGAAGCATTCTGATACTCTGCCAGTCTGAATGGAAAATGACAATACAAGATAAATAGAGCTAATGTAGAAGTGTAGCATAAAGAGAATGGCAAACTAAAATTTTCCAAGTACAAATATAATCCAAGTCAAAATAAATCACTTATTTGTTTAAAGTAGCATTAAACAAATGTACATTTGCATTAAACATCTGTAGCTGGAATCTAACTTTGAATACATGTTTATTTCACCTTCACAGGGCTGAACCAGAATGATTAGAAGTGAACAATTCTGGCAGGAAAGAGAGTTTTTAGAAGATCCAAAAAAACCTCCTCCCCCCAGACATTTCAAGTTTTTTTGTTCTGCAGGAGATTGTAACTCCAATTAGTCAGCTGTTCTTCTGCATGAAAATTTGTTGCATTAACATATAGCCAATGAGATTTGAGTCTAAGAGACCCAGGGACAAAGTGCCAACCACTGCACTATTTCCTATTTCAGGGCCACTTTTTAAAATAATAATAAGGGAAATAAAAACTATTATTTTTATATTAGTTTTCTTCTTTTGATGTATCAAGATTGAATGACATATAGATGTCCTTTGATTTTTCTCCAATAAGCTGAAACACTTGGGGTAGGGAAGCTAACAGTTGCCAGAGAATGTTAACTTCAAGCTTCACTGCTTTCTCCTGCAAAAATATAGGATTGTGTTCTTTTTTACCCAAAGTAGTTGAGAATGTTTTAATATCAATTCTAGAGAATTCTAGAGAAGCCAAAGAGGACGTCGATGAACATTTAAGATGATTATGATAACAGTGGTAACAACAGTAATATGGGATCAATAACAAATGCCAGAATCTCCTTCCCATCTTCTTAGTTTCCAATAATTGCAATAAGTGTGTCTGATGAAGTCTTTGACTTAACACAGAAAACCTTTGCACTACAAGTTTTTACACATCATTTTCCATAATCATAACCTCCTCCCCCAATAATAATTTTAAAAGTGGCCAAAACATCATGACTCCAAATAACTACATAAAGATCTTTATATATTTGATTTGTCATCGTTGTAATCATCCTCATCATCCAAATCTGAAGGTCAGCAGATGAAATCTAGGGTCATCATGGATGCCTATATTGCAGTTCCATTGTTTAAGCTAAATTTGAATTTTGTGATTGTATTACTGTTGCCAGAAAGATAACTATAGTTCAAAATAAATAGTACTGAGGTATATCTTAAACAAGTTTTGAAAGAGCTCATTGTCTCCTGCAAGTCAGGGATTCTGGTTTTACTCATACATAAAACATAAAGATGAAAGAACTGGGTCTGTTTTGTTAAATATGTACTTTCCTTCCTGATGGCTTCACAACTCTATTTTCTAGTTCAAACTTCAAAAGCAATTACCATCATTAATTCATGTTTGACACACAACTTAAGGGAAACCTCTAATTTTTCTTCAGAGCTAGATTTTAATTCCAAAATGATTGCCCTTTGAACATACGGTATTTTGTAAACCCCAATTTCCCCTTTTAAAACAAAGTCAATTGCCTTGCACTGTGTTTCCATTATTACTATGATTTCCCCCCCTCATAATTTCTGCCATCGCTGATTCTGAGTTAACAGACATTTTTAGTTTCTCTCAAGTAAAATTAAAATAAATGAGTAAAATGCTTTTGCTTACTTTGGCAGTCACCCAAGCCATCAGTATTGCCATGCTCTATGTCCTGCTCAAAGGCCAATCTAAACAACAGAAAGAAGTAGAAAGTAGCATGAATTAATGCACATATGTGTTCCACCACACAGAATTCAGAGATAACAAAACAAATAAGAAAGAAATTTATGTTTTTAATAGTTGCACAATACAAGCACAAAATAATTCACTTTGCTTGACTTTTCAGTTATTCCTTTAGGAGAACATGTCTATATGAATATTTTTCTTTAAAAATGTAAGATTGCATTAAAAGTTTTTTCCTGCCACCTTGGATTTGCTCACACACATATGAAGGAAAGGAGGATGAAATATTCATCAGTAATACTTCTCCATGCAACTCATTCCCAGTATGTTTCAAGGTTCTCCAAACTCAAAGATGAGCAGAAATACCGGAGACTCCAGGCTGAGAATTACTGAAGCTATTTTTCAAATGGAATGTGTGTGTGGGTGTTTGGGGAGAGATAGAGATGAAGGGGTATATGAATGTTAAGACATACAGATATCCTTTGATATCCAAAATAAGTAAGAAACCATCCTGATACTTCTCAACTGCTATTTGCAGGTGGTATTTGATAGGCTGTGAGGATCTTGATGGGACAAAAGAAGCTCAAATTTAAATCCTAACAAGATGGAGCTGTCAGTAAACATCTGAATGATTTGATAACATTGACTCTAGCAGTTTCTCTGAAAGGGTTTATGCTCGCCAAAAAAGACATGGATTGTAATTTAAGAGTCCCGATGGACTTTCAATTCCTTCTCAAGCAACAGATTGAAGCTGCGGCAGGAAGTCATTTACCATACTTTGGCTGATGCACCCATTGCAACTCCATATGTACCACTCATGATTTGGTCACCAACCAATTAAACTATTGCAGGACACTCTGAAGTGATCTTTGAAGATAACTGGTGAAAATTGGGGCAGATAGATTACTGGTAAAACAATTCACCCATCATGGACAACGCCAATAATATTTTTATCGTTCCCCATATAAACCTCTCCAAATAGCATACAAATAACAAGCATGGCAGAGTTAGGATTAAAGTTAGACTTTATGCTGTTACAATTACTTGGCAAACTTGCTAAAAACTTGGCAAACTTGAACACAGCAGCACTTATTTTCTAAAATCAGAGGGCATCCAAGAGTCATGCTCCAAAAGAGAAGACAGAAAATGTTCAAGACTATTAGGTCAGTATTAGTTTTGAGCTGGAAAAAATGAGAACAATCTGATCTGTCTCGAGAGGATCTTTTGAGCTAGATGAAAAAAACAAGCACTAAGTTAGACCTAGGTCAATCCTGTGTTTAACACAGCGTTAGTTTTTTTTACAACAATGTTGTAATGATGAAGATGTAATAGGAACTTTACAATTCTTATTTCAGTTTAGAATGTGGCTTGTTCTTTGTATTTGATTAAAAGAGGCAGAACTTATTGAATCCAAAACATTGCATAGCCCTAATATTTATGTATCTTCATCCTTAATCAGAAAGAAGTCTGCCTGAAATACCACTCTGGAAGCAGGGACAATAAGAAGCATGCATCTATGTAGATTTTCAGTGAAGCTTCTAACAAATGTTCAAAAAAATATTGCTCAGTATTATAATTAAAATAAACACATTTTTGCGTGGCCAACTTAAACTTACGTTGCTCCAGGTAGAAGCTGCATGCATGCTCCACTTTCTTTCATCCATCCACAGTATGGGTCCCTAGAAGCTATGCAGGCCCTTAAAAGAGGAAACATGTACAAATCATTCTGTAAATTCTTTGTTATTATTATTTCTGTCAGTATCAATATGTCAGTGTATGTGCTGCAGAGGAAGTGATACTGAGGAATACATACTTTTTGCATTTGCCATGACGCTCACACCTTCCCAGAGGAACTCTTATCAAACAGTTTGAAAATGCTACATAGAGGGCATAGTTTTGCTTGTCCAGTTGCATACCCATAATTCTCTTGTCCTCCACCGCATCATAGCTGCACCTAATTTGGATGAATGGGTTGAATAGTCATTTCCATGTCTTGAAAACTTTGATTATAAAACAAATATAAAATAGAATAAAATCAGGTGCATATACATTTTTCATTTAGAATAATATATTTGGATAACCTAATTTAAATCCTTTATTATATCTACCAAATACTTGATTTGATGGAATGTGCCAAAGAGATGGATGTAATGTAAATTGCTAGAGAGCCACAGATATGATTTGTTTCCTTTCTGGTATGGTCTGAGACAACCAATGGAAGAAGGTGCTGGAGAATGGGTGGGAGGAAAGGATGTATTCCTCACCTTTCGCTTTAGAACCATCATATGATTGAACCGTATTTTGGAGAATATCATAACTCACAGCTATCCTAAACTGAGAAAGGGAATAGCACTGCTTTTCATTTTTCTACATAGAAAGTAAGCCTTAATGAACCATTTTGGCATCAATAAACAAGGAGCAAAAATATATGGAATTTTATGCTTGGCCAAAACATCTAGTTCACTTCTTCAACCTCATTCTAAGAGGGGACACACCCATACTCTTAGACAAAAACACAGGCTGCCTTTCATGTGAGATATTCAACTAAAATATTTCATATATTTAAAATACAAAATAAAAGTATTTAATTAAATAATTTTTAAAAATGGAATTGGAGATAGGAAGTGATTGTTGAAAGATAATATTGATGTACAGTTAAAACTGGAGTGAAGTTCAAAGAAAATCCCAAATAATTTTCTCAGGGATGGGAGAGTCTCTTTGAATGCCTCACATTCAACTTATTTGCATTTTATCTTCATATCTGTGTATAATGTCTGCAGTATAATTATTTACTGGGAAGTATTGGTTTTAATCTTTTTTTTCCATAAATCTATAGCAATATAAAAGAGAATACTATATTTAAAAATAAATAATAAAAAATAATTGCCCTAGGGATTTTCTCCCATCAGGAAAAAAGCAATAGATAGGAATTCAGAACTAATTTGTTGCTAAATATTGTAATAAAAGAAAGAACCATTAATACACACTTTTCAGAATTGTAAATGTTCATCTCCTCCAGGAAAAGGCTGTCATTTAGAAAACCACTGTTCCCTGTCCTGACCAAGAACTTCAAAATAATTCCTTTCTCTGATCCAAGGAAAACCACAGTATGGTTCTGATTTGGGCCAGCAGCATTATCTACAGCAATTTTCGTCAAGCGATATCTGGAATGACAGCATTATAGTTTTAATCACTACAATAGTCTCTTTTTAAAAAACTATTCAAATATAAACACAATTCTGCATTTTCAGAGATAGAAATTCTTTTCCCAGCATAAAACCAGGGTTAGCCTGGGTCAAGATGAAGCTACCACACAATTGATTTATGTATCTATTCAGTGCTTTTACAACACATCTGAACAGTTGACAGATTATTACTGTCTCTCCCTGTGACAAAGTTGTCTTGGATCATGCACTTTCATTCTATCAGCAGTTTCTTAAAGGAGCAATGTGCAATACTTTTGTCTGATTTGAATCAAAATACTTGCACAGCTGTGGTAATATAGAATTTAGGGCACGGATATGTGCAAAGCTTGTGCTTTGCAATTTGAAAATAATGATCAACATATTTTACTGTTGTTTGATTCTTAATCAGAAAACCAGTTTCTTCAAACTGTATAAACCCTTTCCCCACCCAGAGATATCTTAAAATAAATAAGCACTTGCATACATGTGAATATGTATGAATACAGCAAGGTGTAAATCTACTTGTAAAATGAAGTTTACATATCAGCTGGTATATTTTCCAGACACTCCAATTTACAGATTCTGAAAGCTGTTGGTTTATATAATCTTGAAGGAGAAAATTATTATTTCTTTTCTTATGCTGACACATGACTATTTGGATGTCAACAATATCCTCTGAACATTTGTATAAATATTGAACCTTCCTTAACATATCCTGACAGAGCTCAGTACATCCTGAAAACATCCTACAGAAATTTTATATCCGGCCAATGTTTCCTTCAGCTACCTGATTATTTTATTCAGAATTTTCTATTGGAGTCCTTTAAAACTGTGACTCAAATGTAAATACAGAAGTCAGTATTTCCTTTGAAATATGGTTTGAGGGAAACCTCGTAAAAATTAGTAACATTTTTCTAGTCACTACAATTTATCGAAAAGTACTATGACTATTACCGCATGCCTATTCTAGCTCATAAAAACTTGAAACATGTCATAATTGACTACTTTAATAGTCCGTTTATTTCAGCACTGGATTTCAAAATATAGTCAGTTCATTTTAGAGAGATTAAATCTCCTAAAAGGCTTTTAAATAATTTGATGATTCTATATATTTACTTATTTTCCTTCAATACTCTGACTTCATATTATTTTACAAATATATTTTAAGTAATATTGTTCCCAGTACTGATTTTGGGGGCCCAGGACTGTCCTGTTTGCTTAATTATAATTTAATTATCATTTTTGCTTAATTATAAATTATCCGTTAAAGTCCTAGGTTATTGAGAATGAAGACAGACATGCGTGAGTTCTAAATTAGAGCGCAGTCACAAATTTAGGGGTAGAATGGAAACCCTAGTGAAAGAAATAGGAATAAAAGTTATTTACCTAACCATAGTACGGAGAAACCATGGCTTGTTCACAACTGATGGTACTGCTTCATCCATGAGAGAATGTGTTTTGATGAAATTTAGTGTGTCATCTGGAAATTCATTGGAGGATGTGTATTTTTCAAGTGAACTGGAGCCTGCACAGGAACCTGGCCTAAATCAAAAACAGGTTGGAAGGAAATATGATTATGTTGCTTCTTAGCACAAATATTCTGGACAAACTGTTTTTATAGGCATCTGCTATTAACTGAGAATATGCCAGAGGCTTTGTAGAAGAAACCCAACGATATATAAGGCTTCCAACTGAAGCCATCTTATATTTGTCTTTGGTGTAGTCTTCCCAGGATCGTAGCTCAGCATTCGGCACTCACTTCCGTAAATACTAAATTTAGGACTATTAGTTAATATAAACATATATAACAGAATGTTAAGTTTGTAAAGATGCGGTCACAATTCATCCACCCACATGGCACGCCAACAAACACACAGACTGGCTGTGTTCTGTTTATTTTTAAGGCATATTTCAAATTTAAGACTCTTAGAATTCAGATAATTATGTTGAATGAAGAAGAAAAAAATTACAACCCCCCGCCCCCCCCTGAAAGTGTAATATCAAGCTGCTTTAAATACACTGCTTGGAGGGTAAATGCAGTCAGTAGCAAAAAGCAAGCACCCTCTTTTCTATGCTTCCCAATATTTTTGACAGCATGAAAACCTGAGCTTTTAAAGCATTAATATGTAGGGCCTTTTAATAATAAGACACAGTATCATCTATCTTGGATTATAGTATAAATATGCTCAGTTTATTCCTGGAATCTCCTCATATTTTATGGCAATTGGGCAAAATAGTTATAAGCTATTTTCTTTTGCTGACTAGGCCCTCTCCTTGGTTCCTTCTTCTGTAGTTTTTTTTTCTTGTTTGCAGTAATACTGATTGTCCTGACTTTGAACTGAGTGGGTAGGGAAACTTCTGCAAATCAACATCAAGCTGAATTTGAATTAAATATAAAACCTCTATCTTTCTTTATAGATTATAAGTGTCATATATACAGTCGCAATTTACAAAGATTACAGTATTGGATTATAAAAGGTCTCTACCATTACACAAACAATGTGTACATGAGAAAACTGCAGAGATTGTCAATAGAATCGGCAAAACAGAAGTGACTAAAACATTAAAAAAATCTAAGAAGAAAGAAGGTGAAACAAAAATGAGCAACTCCTGTCTGTAGGTCAAGATCAAAAGTAATAAATCAATACATTCATTTCCATTTGTATTATAGTATTGCTTTCTAATAATGAAAATTATTAATTTTAATAATTTCCTTTTTAATAATGACAATTATTGTATCAAATATATACACACACAAAATCAATTGTAATGATATGATTTAAAATTAGAAGAAAGAATCAACCTCTATATATAAAGTGTCCCATGAAATGAAAAATAAAAAGGGCTTCCAGCCCTAGCATTACTGTGCATGTAATAAAGAAATGTACCTGGGTTTCGGCACTCTTTCATCAGGAACTGGTGTCCATATTGAATCTGGAGACTTTTGTTCTTTGAATCTTCCAGTAAATACACTGGCAATGTCAAGAATATCATAAGCGCAGACAGCAGAGCCAGGGATGCTGCAATGTGACATTTCCAGAAATAGTTACTCATTCTGAAATTATGCATTTCTCTCTCTCTCTTTCTTTTTGGTCTGAGAAACACACAGCACAGAAGCCTTCCTGTCACAGATCATTCATTTCTGAATCTTGCAACCTCTTGGCATTGACAGTAAAAGGTTGCCTTATGAAGACATTTCTACTGAAACATTCAGTGGGCAGCCAATTTCTATCAGTTTTCATCTTCAAAATATTTAAAAAAAGTAATAGCACAATAATAATTTTGATAACTCCCAAGATGTTGAGATATATTTCTGTAACTTGAACTAAGAAATCACTGTATTATCAAGTTATAACCTCTTTCTGGAGGAAACTGATGTTGAAAATTGAACACATGCTCAGTGTGATACTGTCTGAGCCCTTTTGGTGATTATCTAGTTGCATTCTAGAAAGCTTTCATGTGTCGGAGCAGGTATATTTTGCAGAGATGCACATTGCTCAGTCACAACCTATTTGGCTGTTGAAGTTGTGTCATTCCATTTTCCTGGATGTTTCAGGTTGAATTCCTATGAACAGGGATTTGCTTAATTCAGTCAACTGTAAAGAAGCAAATGCAGCTTCATCTTACTCCCAGTACAATTTAAATTTAGATTATTTGCATGTAACACAATAATAGTAATCATCAAATATAATTACAATCTTATACAAACACTTCTGGAAAAGCTTTTTCTGTTGATGGTTTTCGTATATGAATTATTTATTGATCCGTTTTTATTGCTTGCTCAGTCCACTACATTACTTTTGTGTCTGACTTTAGCTACATGCTTCTGATCAGATAATAAGTACTATCTGGCTATATGTTAAATAATTTCTATTTATGAAGATGACATGATCAAATATCCAAACATCTCCATAACTATGACTTGTACTTTCTAAAATGTGACAAAACTCTAGAATCAAGAAGTTTACAAATGTAATAATGGTGAGAAGTCTACTTCAATAATAGATGACAATAGTTCCAGATGGAAAGCCAAATTCTTTATTAATTAAATTAACTCTGCAGTAACATTAAATTTGAAGATTGATTAAAGATGCAACAAGGAAACATTTAAAGAATGTTAGACCAAATTCTACCAAGTCTTTTAAATCCTTCTTTTGCTTCTGCCTTCTTTTGGCTGAATACATTTAATTTTGAACAATGATTGCCTTCCAAACAAAATATGTCTATTCCTTGTATTTGGCTGATTTTCAATTCATGGCTTAAACATTCCCAAAGCAGCTGCTTTAATTTGATTCTCAAGAGGACCTATTATGCCATGTTGTCTGCATTTCATCCCAATGCAAAATGACAGATTTATTATTAACTTTCCTCAGGTCATTCTCTGACTTTAGGTAGCCAATATGCAGTGATGTATGAGTACACCAAAACATGCAGTGATGCTTGAGTATACTAACTCCTTCCCCCTTTCTTTCAGATATCTTGTATAAAAGACAACATGGGAAGGAAATAGGTTCTACCACAGTGCTAAATTTACTTTAATTAGCTAAAGTTTTCCAGAGATTGTAAGAATAAGATATTTTATATTTTTCTATAAATGAAAAATTGTAAGGTGGAATAGCGGTGCTTACACAAACTTAAATGATAAGGGAATGCTTTTAATGCCTTTTATTACCTGATATCAGAATTACTCCTATTATTTCATCTTTTTTCTTTTGGGTTCTACATAGCAGAAAGCAAAGGACACTGCCACATTCAAGCCATCTGTTGTGCTGGTCATTGTATAAGAAAGGAATATCCATTAGAAGGAAGGAAACTCATGTCCATGAGGAAGGAGAATTATTTTCCTTGGCATGATCTATTTCCCTGTGATTCACAAGCAGTACAATCTGCTAGAGCTTGTGCAGGAATGTATTGTTCTGCCTACAAACTCCATTTGTTTTTAATAGTGCCTGAGTAGAGGATGCTTGCAATGAATTGTGCTAGATATACTTGATAATTGGTTCATACATTACAAAATGGTTAGAGTTGGAGCTTCAGTGACTCACGCCATTTAATTCTTACACACCACAAACTAGCATTTCTCCTTTTGTGTATGATACATGAACTCCAAATGTAGATGCATTTTGTACAAGGAAAGTTCCCAAAAAATCCCTTTCATATTGAAGAAAAGAAAAAAGTGCATAATCGCCCACATATATGATCTTGCCACTATTATCAGTTATGAACCAAACTATAATGAATGGAATATATTATTGATCCAATTTAATGAAGATGCTTTCTGAAATGAGTAACAAAATACTAGATTTTAATGTTACTATTTTTGATATATTTCTTTCATGAAGAACAAAACTGTTCTTCTGCAGTTTTGCAAGACTGCAGCAGTTCCAGCAATATCATGATTAACTTCCTTGAGTTGTTCAAAGGTTGAAAGAAGGTTTCTTTTGGCTTCCAAAAGCCTGCCATCTCCAAAATAGCCTGCTGATATTGTTATAGTATATAGCTCATTGTAATACAATAATTGCTCAGTTTTGCCCATAAGCATCTCACAATACTTTATGTGGGAATGCAACAAACTGGAAACCCTGTAAAGGATGAATAAAATGGTTTATATTTTGGAAGAAATGGTTACTGTGGAGATAGATTCAGAAAGATTGAAAGATTACGAGTTTGAAGTGATATCCTCAAAGGAAACTTGGCTTCTCATGACATTTGCCCATCCCCTTTCCAGCTTCTGCCAATGTTCAGGAAATAGATTAAAATTAACTGCGGTGATTTAAAGGATGATTTTACAAAGACAGGCTTGAGTGGTAGAATAGATCTCCTCTTATGAAAAAGTGGAATCCTATTTTTTTAGAAAGCATGTTGTTTTGATTTTGTACACATATACTTCTCACTTTATACCCTTGTCAAAGGCCCCATGCAGCCACTGACAAGCTCCACAAACTGAACACGTGTCATGGTGAAAATGTTGTGCAGCCTTCCAGTATATGAATGAAATTTAAGTTTCCTGTCTTCTGTTTTATGTAAAGGCTTCCCAAGACAGTTTAATTTGAAAAAGTGTTGTTTGTTTAAATTTTAAGTAGTGAGAACAACTTCAACAAACATGCGATTATTATCTATTCAAATCAAAGCTTGGCAAACTATAGTTCCTAGAGTCTGAATGTCATGTGATATGGCTTGTGATTAATTCAAATTTGGAACCAGATATTTTCAGCTGCCTTTATGGTGTGCAAACAATAATACATGAAACAGGGAATAAGTGAGTTCAAAATTTATGCACCCTGAGTTTTAGCTACAGATTCCCTATTGACAAGTGGACAAACATGCATGTAAGCAATGCAGTGGAAAGATTTTGACAAGTACTCTCAAAACATTTTAACTACCCCCCCCCACCCCACAAACTGCATTGCAAATACTTTTTCCTGGCTTTTCGGATCTTTCTGAAACTTTAGAACAGGCAGAAAAACCCATTCTCAACAATGGGAAGAAAAGGAGCTGTGCAAATTAGTAATAATAGATGGTTTCTCTAATGGCTACAAGGAAAAACGGGAGGGAAGCAAAAAAGTCTTATGTATTGGAAGGCTCCCATTTTGTATATTCTTCTCAACTACTTAGTGTAGCTGAAAGATCACAAAAAAGCTGAAAGATGACAAAATTCTTTACTGCAATATACTTTTACTGATATTTTATGCAAGTTAATATTTAATAGCCTGTTTCTGTTTATTTAAAGCAATATTATCAAGTGGGTTGAAAATAGTCACCCTCTATTAAAACCATTACCTGTTATAAGGAGTAGAAAAAGTTGCTAAGACAACGTCCCGGCCATTAACATGGGTGACATCGGTAACTGCCTGCAGTATGTTGAAATAGAAATGCGAATCACCAGGTACTGAACAGTTCAATCGTGCCTTCAGAAAGGAAGTCCACTGCTTTTCTAGCACTCGTTGAGATCCACCCATGTCATTCTTGCAAACTCGAGCTACTCTGGGGAAAACTACCTGCAATACGGAAAGGGCAATAAAGAATCTGTAATATATTTTTACTAGAATTCTTCCTTTTCCTTCTTTAAAAAAAGCAGAATTGGCAGAACTGAGTGCTTAATTGGATCTCCAGTTTCCTATAATCTGTGACAAATAACAAACAGAACAAAATTCAGCTTTGGAACTGTGTGCTATGAAAGATAAGCTTCTGACATTTCACATCCAGCCATAAATCCTTCAGGAGATTCATTCTCAGCCCATGTAAAACTCATTTCTATGCAGGCCACTCAGCTTTCTCTTCCTACAAACAAAAGGACATTCTGTATTTGCAATCCATGTGGCCCATACTGGCAGCCGGAGTCCCATATCCCCGGCATATTTTATTTAAAAAAATATGGAAGACTCATCAAGCTTTTATTCATGCCTTCTCCTTTTTAACCTTGTAAGCCTTTTATTGTGGAAATATTCCTTAAAAGGTCTTTTCAGTAAAGGCTTTCATTGTGCTTTATTACATGGCAAGACTGAAATTTCTCCTAATTTACTTCTGCTGTTCATAGGAAGGTCTTTCAAATGCAGCTGCTCCCTTGCTTTAAAGTTAGTCTTGCTGTGGATTATTTGGAGCCTTTGAATTAAATCAATTTGCCATATGTTTTCCAGTTTAATGGCGGTATATTAAAAAACAACAACAACCTTTGTCGTCATTCCAAGCCAAAATATTTTATATTAAATATTCCTTAATCTGGTGCCCTTCAGATTTGTAGAACTCCCACTATCCCTAAGCCATCATAAGAAAGGCGTTTTATATCAAGATAACACCATATCTCATTCCTACCAAAATTTGGCATGAACAGCAGAATCTTTCTCACAACAGTGACCTTGTTATTGTGATTTATAGCTCTCATTTCAAGGTTATTCTCCTTACCTTCCCCATACTGTGATATTCCACTGCAATTTCCCGAAAGAAGAAGTAGATATAGTTACCATAATCTACCGCATGAACAAAATATGGTTCTGAAAGAAAAAAAACCATGTGCCCATAAATATGAACATTCCATGTAACAGTAAAATCAATCTAATCTGGGTTGAATATTTTTTCATCTGCTTTTGTAGGATGTATTTATTTTACCATACAGTGTGATTATAAATCAACAGGACCTAGGTAGGAGGCTGGTCAGTCAGATCTCTGAAAGCTATTGAAAAAAATCATATATATGAAACAAGTAAATTAGCTTCATCCATGACTGTCTGCTGGGTCATCATTTCAGACATAATAAGAGCCTAGGTGGCACAGTGGTTAGAGTGTTGAACTGCAGGCCACTTCTGCTGATTCAATCTAGCGGTTCAAATCC
>JANHFL010008395.1:87125-124600 GCA_032468155.1 Oxyrhabdium leporinum
CTTCATGATAATTGCATGGCCCAGAATGAAGATTACAAAAGATGCACTGTCTCGACAAATTATTAACATAAATATGACTAAAATAAAATATGAAAATTTTTGAGGTCTAGTAGAGAGTATGGAGACACACAGAGATAGAAACTGGGATCTTGATAGGGATTTTGAAAAGGATTCACAAGGCTATACATATCTTCAACTCTTATACATTTAAGAGATTAGAAATATGAGAACAATGTTTAATATCCCTAAATCATACTAAAATAAGTTGGAAAACTCCATTTATAATGTATCTGGGGATCAAATATTTGCATTTCCAATGGAATTCTTTCTTTATTCTTGTCCTCAGTGACCTGTCCTTCAATTATATATATTTTATCCTTTACCCATCTGTGAGAAAAATAATTCTTAACTCAGAGGGCAAAATAAATTATGTAAGCCCATAAATCAGAGATACAACTATTTCATGTGCATAATTTACTCCAAAAATGGAACTCCAATTATCCTTATTTGCAGACACAGGATTATTCTTATCAAAGAGAATTAACAACATAGTTACAAACTGAAGTAATAAAAACATGCCTATAAAAATGCAATCATTTTGAAGAAAAACTGGAAATAACATCATTTACAAACTGTGCCCTTTCTTTCTCTCTCTCTTTTGCATTTTTGTCTATAAACAAAAGTCCCCCTTTCTCACAACATGCTGCGTAGCATTCATTCATAATGCCATTGGAAAAGAATGAATGACAACTTTTTTAAACAATGAGGCTATTGAGAACATACAAATTGCCTAATTCAGCAGCACTCATTCATTATTTCTTGACAATAAAATGGCGGTTCTGATATTCTATTTTTTAATGGTGTATCTCAACACTGTAGAACAAATCCTCCACACTTCACAAAGCCTAGATTGCCTAGTGCCCCATCAGAGGGAAGAGCGGATGGTGCCATCACTGTTTTAAAATAACTCTTTGCCTTCAATCTTTGATGAAATATCTAGCCTTTAAAAAATTAGTTGGATGCTATCTATTTTGGTGGCTCTTGTAATTTTGTATGAATACCTAGCAACTAAAAAAAAATAAATCAGTGAAACAAGTATACTGTAAAAAAAAAGGCAATTCAGCACCTCTACCTGACAGAATGCATTGCTGACACAAAGTATGGTTTCTTTGTACTTTAAACATCTGTTCCTTGAACAATCACTAAAGGGTGAGAGTTTGAAGAAGCACAGCAACAGTCAGTAAAATAAGACAACAAGGTCTACAGAGAATCCAACAGTGTAATCCAAAATGTCCCCCTTCTTCTTGTAGCTTTTTATTTACCTTTCAACCATTTTGAATCATGTTTGACTGTCCGCAGTGTTGGGCTGTCTCCAAGGCTCCGGTAAATGACAGCATCTATTGCGAGGAAGTCTGTCACAGTGGCAGAATACAGCTTTCCCTCTTTTGGGATGGAATTGGAAATCAGGGATAGGGAAGAAGAAAAAAAGAACAGCATAGTTGTATCTGCTAGGTAATCATGGAACCAGTCCATCCAAGGGGTCTTAATGCATGAAAACTGTTGGGTTAGGATAATGAGCCATTTGGATAAAAAATCCTTCTCTCTCTCAGCACTCAAAAAGGAGGCAGACTCTGAAGAAGCATCTCCCTGGGCAAAACGACCTTCCTTGGACTATATCCCACTTGCAGATTACACATATCATATGCCTGATCGAATCATAACAGTATAATATATCAAGATATGTTCCTAGTAGTACAACTAGATAATTTTAAAAGACTTAACACTCTTGTATCCTTCCCCTTCACACCTATGTCTTAATTCACTTATGGAGAAAGCAACTAACGTTAATAATTATTACAGGAAAAACTATGAATTTGAAAAGAAAATGAATATAATACAGTGAATCTCTGTGTAACTATGTTCTTACCTCAATTATTATTTTTAATTAAGAAGAAGGAATGCTCCATGGTGAGTTATGAAGCCTGTAGGGTCGCAGCATATACATATGCCAGAGACGTTTGCTGCTTCTCTATCTCTGGTTATTTATCTAGCTTTACCTAAATTTATTTTATTTATTTTATTAGTTTTGTTTTCTGCCCATCTTGCCTCGAGGTAACTATGGGCTGCTTACAACATTAAAAGTCAATAAAACCACAAAAATAAATATTTCTAATAACAGTAAAAATTATAAAGACGAGGAGGAAGGGAATAGAATGCACATGGGGATTGGGGAAGTGGGGCCTTGTCTTAATCTGTCAACTACCTCCAGTGTGATACATTCCTGTTGGGCTCCAAATCAACTGGCAGAGCCAGATCTTCAATCCTTAAGAAATATCTAGAAGGGTGGAAGCAGGAAAGTGGGAAGGAAGGGTGGTTCCCCCTACCCCAAAAATCAAGCCATTCTTTTTGCTAATTCACCTATTTCACTGGGCAACTTTTAAAACAAAAACTAATTTTCAGGATCTGAACCTAGTACTTAATAAGCAAAAGATGAATGATTTGCTTTACTGTGCTCTAAAAGCTCGAATACTTAAATTTCTGTTCTGGAGTCCATCTCTATCTGCCCCACATAATGTCATCTTCTCTCCTCCACTCTTTATTATATAGACAACAATATTATACACTGGCTTTTTCTAATTTGGTGACGTCCAGGGATGTTCAACCAAAAATCTCATCATCCCAACTAGGATGATCACTGCTCCAATAGGTGGTCCAATACATTTGTGCCAGATTGAAGAAGACTATATGAGCAGTAATTAAATCAAGTTATCAAGATTGGGAGTACAATGGAAATAGATTCAAGTTCCCACTGTAAAATTTTTGTGGCTTAATATATTTTATAAGTCAAGTGCAGCAGCACTGGCTATCTGTATTGGTATGGGGGAAAGACCTTGGGAAACAGAGCAGAGAGATGCTGCCTACGCAACAGTCAAATAAAAGAGAGTGCAGTCTACAGCTGCTTTAATGGATGGAGAAAGAAACCCAGAAGAGACTGTTTCTAAGTTCTCAGACTGTAAAAGAGATAGTGGGAGATCTGCACTTTTAGATTTACCAGATTCTGTTAATGGAGTTTTATAATAAAGTAGAATTCGTTTATCTGTTTCCTGTCTGGTCTACTGGTAAAGTTGACATCAATATTGAAAGGCTGAAAGTACAATTCTCCTCCATCTTCTTTACAGCCCAAGAAACTAGGGAGGGTCCCTTCTGAACTTCTTGCCCTGCCCACTATTCAACTGCAGGCTGTTCTCTCTCTTTATCTGACTGCTCCCCAGGTTGTATGTCTCCATTCCATCTCCCAAGGTCTTTCCCACATTCTGCTACACTACAATAGAGCAAGGCTTTGTAAAAAAAATTAGTTTGAATAATTCAAAGTAATTTCCATAATATTGCTGAATATTTTATGGCTATTTTGACGTGGGATTGTTATGGCTAATGCTAACAGAATTTCAGTAATGAAACAATTTAATCTAAAATCTATAAACAACAAAATTCTAAAATACCATTCTATAATCAATGGTCCAAATTAACCCCAGTAACACATACTCATATTTTTAAACCACTGCAAAAAGAATTAGAGTTAATTGCATTTCTTTGCATGCACAATACATCATTATTAAATCCACAGTTGCCACTTCTGTCTCCTCTCTTGCCTCAGCTGGTAACAAAATATCAAGAAGCCTAATCTCACCAGGTTTCTCCTTTTTTCTCCTTTCTATTTTATCCAGGAAAGAGTAGAAGTCACATATAATAGCTTGTTATCCTAACAGCTGAGATAAAGCATTGTATCTCATGAAATAATTTTCTGCCTACTCTAATTCAAAGTTACCTTACCACTGTAAGTATACAACAGAAAATGAATTTATTTTCCAAAGTGAGAATCCCATGTTTATTTGTTTGACTATTAGCTAATTAGCTTAAGCCATGTGATACCCAATAAATGGATAATTCCACCCCCTACTGCCCATAAATGTATCTCAGGAAGGAGTGATAATTGTACTCTCTAAGCACCTCATTATAAAAGAGTATATTTTTATCCTTTTATGTTACCTGCAAACAGTGCAACATTGGCATGCTTTGCATCATAAGGACATCTAGCCATTCCACTGAATTCATCTCCCAGAAATTCCAAGGTATCCATCTGAAAAACAAAATAGTATATTTATTTACAAATAGGACTGGCAGGGATCTTGCATGAGAATTGTTTGAAGAGTTCTTTGTATTAGAGAAGCCACCTAAATGGCTGTGTCTAACTGACCTTGGCTATTTCAAGAAGCTAAGCAGGGTTACAGTTAGTTATTACTTGGATGTGAGATCAGGGAGCAATTTCAAGCCTGTCAGCTAGATTGGGAAGTTGAAAAAAGGTAGCCAAGAAAATTACATAGATGCATCCATGAAGTTATAAACAATTAAATCAGCATGAAGGAGACTTGCTCTTACCTATGCTGTGTAAGACCATTTTAAAGCTACAGCAATAAACTGTACAAACATTGAGAAAATGTTCATAGATTAGAAGTTATAGCCTCAATTTCTTGGTCAAATAACCTAGGTCCTACCAAGATAATTGGTGCTAAAGCAGCATTTGCCACTCTGAGTGCAGTCTTCCCCTAAGCCCAGGAGCAAAAATATATCCAAATAAATAGAGGTATCCACTGTATCTTTTGCTAGGCTATGGGGTTTATTTTGCCACCGTGACTCAATCATTTCAAAGATTGTTGGGATTCCAATAAACATAATACTGAGAAGACTAGTATGTTTCACCTCAGTGTAGTCAAGTGGATATTGGCTGTTTTGTCATCCTCTGTCTTCTTTCTTTTATATGTACTTTTCTAATTTGGAAAGGGGAGCTGTATCCCATCTGAATTACTACTTGTACTACCAGTAATATTATAAATGTCTGGTTGAAGAATAGTGCTGTGTAACATCCCTTTAACTTTCAGAATTTGGGTTTCGGTCAGCAGTGTGTGTGTGTGTGTGAGAGAGAGAGAGAGAGAGAGAGAGAGAGAGAGAGAGAGAGAGAGAGAGAGAGAGAGAGATCCTTAAATCTAAGGATGATTAAAAACCGCCTCTATGCAAGGCTCACAAACGTGAAAGAGAACAAACCAACAAGGCTCAGATCATCTATCCCATTAGACATACTGAAATTAATCAAGGAGAAAAAACAAACCCAGGCATCATGGTGCCTTCGTTTCTATCTACTTTTCATTGCAATTGTGCATATGTCTGGTAATACCCTGTAGTGTCCTCAATTTAGAAGACTGATCAGCACCGCTTTAGCATCTTCTTTGCACTAGCTTGTTGGGGTAAAGCTACAAGGAATAAAGAGACTTGGCAAACATTCTCCTATGAACATTTTTCAAATTAATTTTGCTACTGAATTATAAGTAAGGCTGAGCAAATGTGATTATGACAAACGATCAAGTTCTCATATGATGGGAGGGGAGGTCTGTCCATCCCAATACTACATGCAGGACTTCTGATCCAAAACAACAGCCCTATTTTTTATGCTTCTCAATCACTGAAAGTCCAACTTTCTGCTTTTTATTCCCCCAAATAATTTATGTGGGGGTTTTTTAATTCTCTTTCATAAAAACGTCTTCAGAATTGGCTTGAACTAGTATCATGTGTAAATCGTTCTTCTTCTGTCAATAATTAATCTGTGAAGTACTTAAAATCTCAGCTTTAAGTGCAACCCCTGGGAAAATAATATTCTACTGAGCTGCAATAATTATACAAATAAGCAGCTCAATGCAAAGCAGGTTTACAGTGGAAACCACAGGGAAAAGTGCAAAGCCTACAATCTTTAAGATTCAAGTGTGTTATGATTACTCAGTGGTGACTTTTGCTTTATATCATTTCAGATCTACCTAGCAAATTCAATTTACTTCAACAGAGTAAAGTAAGATAAGGAATTTGAAAAACTAGTGTGGATAATAAGGCATCTAAGCATCATTAGTCTCATCCAATCAATTGTCAATCCCATGGGTTGAGAGACCTCTTTCAAGCATTGGATGATTTGTCATAGTTTGTTTCCTGTCATGTATCTTCTCTCTCTAGACTTTCTAAATGGAATCATTTGTGTCTTCCTTAGAAAGGAAACATATTTAAAAGAAAGATAGAAGGGAAGGAGCTTTGTATAGCGCATAACATTCCAGGCCCATCTGTGTATTTACAAAGGCTTTTGAGACATGATGGTAGTGCCAAGGCTTGCAGATCAAATGTTCTAATATATTAGCTTAGGTATTTCATTGGCCTTCTAAAACCTCAATGTATTTACTGGGCAAAAACTCTCTGACAGCACAGCAGTAGGTGAAAAATTCAGCTATTTCTGTTCTATTGATAAGAAGTTCTATTTATAAGAAGAAATGAAATATTTGCAAAAATAATGAAAAGTCTGTTAATATCCTTTGCATTATCTTTCCATTTCCATCCTAAAAGATGTAGGTAGAAAACAACAGTTTTCCATTGGGAGCTGCTTGAAATTTGACTGAAAAATTTATTGCAGAAAGTACTGAAACGGTTTCCTAAACTATATATGCAAAATATTCTGAACTTGAAACATTTAGTCGTCAAGTTAACTATTCAGAACTTGAAAAAAAAAAATAGAACAGTGTTACATATTGAATACTATTATTTTATTAACTTCAAAAAATTGACCAAAGAAGGTATGGAAGGAAAATATATCTATTATCTGTATTGTGTCTATATTTTTACTTAGCAAACAGTGGAAATAAAAATAAAATCAGTCAGGTTTCTGTCAACTTGACTAGATCTTTTTTTAAAAAATAATCTTTTTGACCCATTTTTCTAGAGAATGAATGGTAAGTAGCATTCAGATGGACTACCATTCACCTAAATTTCTAGCTTTAGGACAAAAAATAAATTTCCACTGTGTCCTATAGGCAAAGAGTAAAAATATTTCAAAGTTTGTATTATTGGAATACTACCAATTCAATATGTTCAAACATCTTGTTTTGAGTTCGGATCCAAGTACTTCCCTATGCATTCTCTTTAAGTTACTCAAAGTAAAAATAAAACAGAACACCCTAAGCACCCACACACTCTCACGCAGAAGAAAGAGACTTGAATATATACCCTTTAAGAGGAACCACAATAAGCTAGACAGAGCCAGCTTTTTTCCCTTTGAGGTGAATGTGTAGTGCCTGATTATTACGGTATTCAGTTGTTTTGACAATGAGCTTAGATTCTAATTCCAAGTTTACCCAAGATATATTTTTGAGAGGACACAGGAGAAAATGGTAAATCACTGCTAGGAATACCCTGCACTTTTTTACCAGGAGTTTAGTTCATACTGGCAAGAATTTGAGACTAGCATTAATTGTATAAGCATTTATGTGATTTTAGAAAAGGCAGAGCCAATGATTAAGGGAAATAGTAAACAAGAAACAAGAAATATGTTATGCCATATGAACAAACTATTCTGTCTTTTATCACTGTGCCTAGCTTCTACCTCCCTGTTTCATTGATTACCTAGCATTATGTGGCCACTGAGTGCTCAGTATGCACATTCCTTAGTAGATGAACTTGGGACGGCTACCCCCTAAGATTCCTTTAGAACATTTTTTTATAAGCCATGGGGTCCTATGATTACCCCATTCTGATTATAATTCTTTTCATATTCACCAGCTGTGTTCACTATTATGATATTCAAACTTCTTACTCAATGGAGACAGGCTATAGCCTTTTCTTTAGAATCTGAAATGTTTTAAACAGTGGTTGTTTGTTTGTTTCTTATTTTTCAAATGCTGAACTGGCTGATCTCGGAGAAGCTGATCCTGGAAGCCATCTCGATGAATCACTTGTTATAAGTGAAACAAGAATTAATTCAAAATTTGAAAAGCCGACATTAAATAATAAATGGCAGCAACAGAAGAGAAAGCACTATTCTCTGAAGAGGAAAGTAGCTGGCTTTATTATGAACAAATTTGGATAACTGACCAATAATGCTGATGAGTACTGACTTCTTCACTTTTGGACAAGTCAGTTTCCTGTTTCACTGTCCTCTCTGTTGGCTGTGCGCAAGACTGCTGGGCTGGGAATAAAGCCACAATTAGCCTCCTACTTCCATATGCTTGGGTTAACTGCCGCTTCTTCGCTCCAGGCATCTACTTTCAAGTCTCTGGATTTTAATTAGCAGCAACCAAAGGGATACCGTGAGTGTACCAAATTGCAGTATCATGTTTTATGAGACAACCAAATATGATCTGGGTTATTCTGCATTAAATACAGGTCCCAAACAAATTGTGGGGAAAAAAATTCAATTCCTTCAGCAGCAACTTTCCTTTCAGTAAAGCATTTTATATATTAAGTTCCATGCAAATATATTCTTTCTGTTTCATTTCTCTATTGGAAGGTCCTTTCTGTGAGACGAGACTTCATGAACCCTGCCATAGCTCAAAGCTCTGCCTTATAATGGGAGTGGTTATGCTACAGTGACTTCACAAGAGGTCTTGTGTTATTTTCTCTAGTTGAAGAACCAACTTTCTGAGGGAGAAGAAATTTCACTGAACACAGTTTTGTACTTTCTGGCTTTTGTACCATTATAAACACTAATGGAAAAACCTCTCCAATTATTTATGCTGTCTTATAAAAGCGATGCCTACCTTATAATTCCTGCAGGAAGGACTGAAGGCATTTGTCCCACAAATAAATAATGTATCATCATCTCGTTTTAGAAGAACCTTAATAAAGTTATGACATTCATCCTGCCAAAAGAATTTTAAAAAAGGAAAAGAATTGAACTACTGTTTCAGCAATTAACATTATAAATGTTTGATACAATTAAACAATTGTTTGTTTCAGCAAATTTTCCTGCCATTTGGAAAACAAGGCAGCAATGGATTTCCTCAGAGCGGCATTAAAGCAACATGGCTGTCAGGGTTTTAAAGATTATACTTATCTTTTTCTGCTGCTGTTTATTGGAGAAAATATACTTTAATGACAGTCATGAATCAAGAATAGGACCTCAGTATGTTTACACGGTTTGCATTTATGCAATTTATACACTGGTGCGTCCTAGGCAGTTTATAGGTATAAAAACAATAATAATAAATAACATATTACATTCAGTCATTAAATTAAGAGGAGAGGCTGATCCAGATGAGGGAAAATAGTACAGAAAATGCAACTATTGCAGCAGGTATAAGACACTGAAATACAGGTAGTCCTTCTTAATGATCTGTTGCTTAGTGGCCATTCAAAGTTACAAAGGACCCCCTAAAAAGTACTTATGACATAATTTAGAATTTTTGATAGACATGCACAGATCTGAGGTCACGTGATCACATTTTTGGCACCTAGTGACTGGCTCACATTTACGGCTGTTTGCAGCATCACATAAACACGATTTTTGACAATTTTTTTTTTGCTGATTTCTGATATTTACTTCCAGTTTCTGGCAAAAAAAAATGCCCATTGGATATAATGGATTTACTTCATTAGTGCTTAATGATTGCTGTAAAAAAGTCAGTAAAGTCAGTGGCCACATGGTCACAAAAAAGGTATGTGGTCACATGGTCACCTACTTAATGACTGCAATTATTTAACAACAATAATTCCAGATTCAATTACGGTCATTAATCAAGGACTACCTGTACTGGGATTAGACTATAAACATGCAGGTGGCTGCATTCTGCACCATGTGAAGTTTTGTAGACAGATCAATGTAGGCTTAAATACAATAATCTAATCAGGAGCATGACTGATGATTCTTGTACATTGTGTCTCATGTCTTACCGAACAATGTCTGGGTAGAGTGGGAAAAAAAATAAAGCCCAGAAAATACATATGATCTAAAGCCATTCGTAGTTAATCAAACTTTAAATTGCTACAACATTTTCCTAAGATGGTTTGTTTATCTCCTATAAAGACTCTGAATTATATCAGTTCCTAGTAGAAAGTTAGCAGGAGTATCAAGCTTTTTAATGTCTCTTCATTTCAAAATATTTGACATTTTTGGTTATAATGATTGATTACATCACAAGTAAACCATTTTTTGAAATGTAAAACCTTTAATAAACTGTTGAGAAAAAAACAATGACTAGCTAGGAAATAAATGGCATGATCCAATCTGCAACACAGAGAGCAGTATAGAATAACAGTCAAGGAACTAAACAATGTGGCATCTGCCAGATAAATGAAATTTGCCTACCTTATGTTTTCCCTTCATTCTGCATGTGTCTACATCAAGCTGTCTGGATTTCCATGTCAATTTCTTCAAGGATCAAGAAAGAAATCAATTAGAGCCTGGGGTGTTTATATTTAATTTCAAAAGGAAAGCTAGCTACTGAATATAAAATTATCAAAAACATTCCATACTTATTCTATGCTTGACTTACTCTAGCACAGAAGCCTTATGGATGTAGAACATTTAGTTAGAATTGACTACTATTTATATAATATATAATACTATAATTATATAATATTTTCTATATTTCTGAGGGTGTTTGTTAACAGACAGATATTACAAATCAACACTCTTTGTTTTTATCTCTTAAAATAGACTATATATATATGTGTGAATATATGGAGAAAAATGTGTATGTTGATATAAATGTTTATACATATACGTGTGTATGTGTATATTGTATGCATATACCCCCCCCCACACACAGACATGTACATAAATATATGGAGACATACAAATAGAGGCATGTAATTTTGTACCAATAGAAGAGCAAGAGAAAATGTATAGCTTAGTATTGAACTGTGGGCTCTATGGTGCTCTCTGAGCTTGGTTGTTTTCTTGCAGACATTTCTTTACTAACTAGGTAATGTAATTAATGTTAAAAGGACTGTGGAGATTACCAAGTTGTTCTAGCACTGCTGTTACCTGGTTTGGTAGTGGAATATCTATAAGAGTATGCCGAAAGCACCAAGGACCCCACATATAATTTTGTTCTGTTTTAACAAAAATTAAACACACTCATATACAGTAGATCAAATATTCCCTACTGTTGTTTGGAAGTAGTGTTTAGTCAAATAAAATGTTTAGGGAAATAAACTGAGTTAGAAATGCTTTCCACTGATTCAAACTTGTGCAGAGCTTGTTATTTGAGCTCATTCTGAAGGAACAAAGAAATATGACCAGTTATCTCTTAATTCAATGCTGGAAGACAGTCTGACAGCTTCTGATATGAGTGCCACAAAACAAGTTTGCATGTAAGAAAATCTACATTCGCAGGTAGTTTTGGAAAGACCACTGAGCCTTTGCTAATCACTATAAATGATCTAAGCTAGAAGGCCAATGATTTTACCTGTCTAAGGCACTTTCAGTAGATTTTACCTGTAAAAAGACTTTCATGAAACGCTAACGAGTCAAAAAAAAAATTGATGTACCTAGGCAAAATTGTGACAGATTGTTTGTCAATGGATCCTGAATGAGAAAAAACAATGAAGAATTGGATTTAAAAGTATCTACCGATTGTATTTTGCCATCTTAGTCAAGACCCTTGCCAATTGTCACTGAAAAAAACAAAAAAGTATCTGAATCTAGGTTAAACTGAACATTTCATATGCTGCTCTGATTTTCAGAAATGATACATTTCAAGGCAAAGGACCATCAAACATTTACAATAAAACTAAATATTTATTTTACATGGTTCTTAGCCCCAGTTCTCACAAAACAGAAATAGGAGATACACTATTTTATGCAGATTTAGCTTCTCACAAAGACATGCATTCCTAGTCAAGCAAGCAGAGCAACATTAGAAGTTTTTTTCACTGTTTTACTCATGCATTTTTCATTCAGAATCCACTGGAAAACTTTTTTTTTTCATTTTTTGCTTAGATTGTCTTTAAAAATCACTTAGATTTTATATACCATTCTACCTGAAAATAAATTTCAGCCCAACTTATTTATTGCTCTGCAAAAAATGACCACAACAGTTTTAAGATACTTGCTCTTAAATGAGAAATATTGAAAATAAATATTTGAACTATTTATAAATATACAAGCTGAGCAGTTTGATGTAATGTTACAAAAATGATATCAAAAATGCCACTAAAGCTAACAGTTATATTAAGATTCTGGACAGTATTTCCACCCATATCTATAATTCAGTAGTTAAGCATTTTTGCAATTTTATATTTTTGGTGACATTGCATCATCCTTCTTTCCCCTCAGCTGTGTCATCTTACCCTTTAGCTATATCATCTGTCTTGAATATGATGTAATAGATGATATCTAGGATACTCGAAATGCTCAAGTACTGAAACAAGTGGGGGTTTTTTTAGCCCTTCCTCAACTATGGAACATACACATATCCTATTAATTTTGGGATATTTAATCCAGTACTAACAGAATAAAATATTGTGGCTGTCGTCTAAGTTTCATTTTTAATCTTGAGTATTTGTAGTCTTGAAGAAGAATTATAAAAATAATAAGATTATTGTGTTTAGTATCTATATGTCTATGTATTTAATTCCTTATAAAAGTGTGATCATTAACCTGTTTAAGTAGAGTTTGTTGAGTAACTTATATTTACTATAATATCACATAAGTCAGTCAAAGTTGCATGTAAAAATGTTGGAATGACCATCTGCCTCTATTGTAATGTAAAAATCTTGCTTATAATCTCAGCTATTTATCCAAAGTACATAATGACAATAACAAATGTATGCACTTTGCTTATATGATTACTTCAATTTTAAAAGCAGGTCTGAAAAGCTGAGGAGCAGGGTATTTTTTTCTCATTTATTTTCTACTTTTTTATTTTTGTTGTCCTTGACTTGTGAATAGCAGAAACTACTTACTTTGCTAAAATAAATTTCTTCTGTGTGTGATGAATCCATATCAACAGTATAAATATGGTCCCTGTAAACAAAGGAGAAAAAGAATGCCAAGATAAACTCAGATGGTTCATATTTTACAGGAAAAGTGCTTTGTGTTCAAATAAATCATTATCCCTTAGTCAGGAACTAAGGATAATATCAAAGAATACCAGGCGACATATCTTATGCTTTCTTTGTGTAACAGAAGATAAACAATCAATACAATTCAATATGAACAAAACTTTCATTCTATGTTCTATGAATGAACAAAAGGTGTAAAAAGGAATTAACTAAGAAAATGGAGGTTCTCTAAAATCATTTTGGTACAGATTATGTTTTCTGTATATTTGCAAGTAGAGAACAAGTCAACTTTGTTCAGAGAATGGGATATATTGCAAGATTGGGATATAGTGAAAGATATCTGTAAGGTTTGCATAATTTGGCAAAATATTTGACTCCTATAAATCCTTCAACAATCTTATCATTGTTCAAAAAAAATCTGAGAGATATTCTTATTAAGAATTGTGGCTCCTAATATGAAAACACATACCTGGACTGAACATGTATTCACGGACATTATGTTTTTTAACTTTGGAACTCCATTCCTTGACCTATTATTTTATATTATAGTCTAGTAATATTTTAGCAGGTGGCAGATGCAAGTGATCTTGTCTAAGCCTATAAACTAAGAAAGTTCAGGACTGGTTAGCATTTGGATGGGGGAAGAATATCGAATTCTGAACATGTCAGCTAAAATTGAAAGTAATAAAATAAATAAGATCATGGATAATCAAACTGCAGTTGACCCTTGAAACCGATTATCAAGACTCTTTGGAGAAGTACATCAGACAGTATGCTAAAATATACCAATAAAGCCTTCACAACAATCCTTTCTACCACCACAATACAACCATTCAATTTGTATATGCTATAGCTACTATAATCCTAGAGATGCTTGGCTATATGATAAAAAAGAACAGCAATACATAACAATCCTCTCCCCCACCTCAGTCCCAGATAATGAGACTGGAGACTAAGATCAAGGCAACTTGAAAAGAAGTTAGTTGGTTGTGGAACCACAGAAGGGTGTGGAGAGTAAGAAAAAGAGCTGGCTACTGAAAAAAAAAAGTAAGGGCCTGACTCCATCTGAAGCCCTAGAGACTTCTAAACAAAGGCTCACAGTTCTGGTTACCAGGCTAAGGAGACGCACTATAGAAGCAGAGGCCAAGAAGATACATGCCCTGTTCTCCAAAGAACCATTCAACAAAGTGTACTCCCAATTTCAGGGCAACAATAGAGTAACAGAATAGCCACCAACAGCAGAAACTGAACAGTACTGGAAAAACATATGGGAAAAAGAGAAGATAGATAACACCAGTGGTGGGATTCAGCTGGTTCGGGTGAACCAGTAGGAAAGATTCTGGCTGGCCCCGGCCCCGCCACTTCCTGGAGTTCCCCATGTGCCCCGTTTTGGGTCCCACGTAAATGCAGGGAGGCCCATTAGGCCCGAAACTGGGCGCAAGGGGTGTGTGGTGTGGCTCCCCTGTGCCCCATTTTGGCCCCACTAGGCCAAATTGGGGTATGGGTGGCCACGCCCACCCAGTTACATGAAGCCACGCCCACCAAGCCACGCCCACTGAACCAGTAGTAAAAAGTTTTGAATCCCACACTGTATAACACTATAAATGCCATGTATTGAAGGGCCTCTCCTTTTTTTTCACAAGCAGAAATATATAGCAAAACATTCTGGTACATGTAGAACTTTGAAGTAAAATGAGGACCCAAATTGTTGGGGGCAATATGCTGACTCTGTAAACTGCTTAGAAAGGGCTGTAAAGCACAGTGAAGCGATATGTAAGTCTAATTGCTATTGTATTTCCCTGTCCCAATAAATCACATAGGTCACATAGGTGTTTATTTTTCTTCAAATGCTTGAAGATCTATTTTCAGGTCTTTGGGGTGGCATTCAGTGAGCTTGAGGGGCCCAACAAGTGTATGCAATGATAATGTCGCTTTGTTTTTAAAAGTTCTTTCTCCAAATGCAATAGAAGTGTTGTTTTGTAGGGATTATGGGTCTTCTTGATAGCTGGCAAACCACATCAGGAGGGGTCACGTCAACACATGTATCTGCTCTAGGTAATCTGTAAGCCATGAGAAACGGTGAGAAAGATATCTTGAAGGAAATGAGTCTAAGGAAGTCAGCTGAATGCAACACAAGCTAAGCATGAAGGTATCATGAGCACACCCGAACATATGTTAACCAATCATTTATGTACAAGTAAGATCAGATGAGTTTTTTGTACCCTATCCGCTACTGCGGTGAGCAAGTGGTGCTAAATAAAAAGGGAGCTCGGACATCTGTTTGGTGTGCCTTCCCGTGACTGAAACTCCTTGTGAAATCTGCCTGATCATTTGAATGCAACATTGTTTGATTTATAATATAAACAGGGATAAAAGTTCACAACATCTTTCTTGTTTTGTTTCTTGTTTTGTCAAATGAATAGTTGAGCTATGTTTGAAAACTTACCTGGGAAGGTAAGACTTCTTTTAACGTAACTTGTTTGTGTTCCTCCTTTTTTTCTTTATTTGAGAGTTAAGAAATTATAAGTAAATAAAATTAACTACCTCTTTCTCCTTAGGGACAAATTAAGATCAAGGAATATAGATATTCTTCCACAGCCTCTTAAACAATGTAAAATACAAGGGAAATATCATTTTCTAAGACAAAACATCAGTATAATAAAATCTTGAAGGACTGATTGAATTTGGAGCAACGAATAGGAGGATGAGACTGGTGTTATTTTAAAATAGTGTAACGTATATAATAAAATCTCTTTTATTGATACTAGCTTTTAAAAATATATTAGAGGAAGCAAGGTTAGCAGATTCAAAACATTTGCAGCAAGCCAAAATATAAGCACATTTTCGCCACATATAGAAAAGGGTTTGTTTATTTAAAAAAAAAAACAGCTTTTCATAAGTTTTCCATGAATTTCATCCCCTTTGAAAGCAGCTTTCTTTATAAGATGCCATGCTGAGAAAGGTGTGTCTGTATTTGTTTTTATATTGCTTAATCTTCTGGGAAAACTGCCATTTATTTTTATGACAAGTTTAATGCTTATTATTTTCTTGACTCCATTGGCAGAACTTTGATCCAAAGTTAATACAGAGCTACTCTTTTGTTTGGTTTTTATTTTACAGATGAAAACAGGGTCCTCTTTCTGCAGATTTTCGTTGTAAAGCTCAGGCAAAATAGACCAGTAAATTAAAAACAAAAACATGCATTAGAATGGCAAATTAATAAGTGATTATCCTTGGAAATATCTAAAAATGTTATATTTACCCTCAGTCAGAAGTTTGTATATACTGAATGCCAGAAAAAAACCTCTAAGATTCAACACAGCACTGTGTTTAATTCCCTTCTGAGGAATACTATAATGACTTATGACAAACTTCCAGTCAATTGTCAGAAAAAAGAAACGCCAGAATTTGGACCTATGTGAACTCTGAATTCCAGTTAAGTAAAAAAATAAAATAAAATGCTCCCATTGATCTTGTTTCCATACAAGAACTGCCAAGTAACAAAAGGCTCTGCTAAAATGAAGATATGAATCTGTGCTGTTTTGTTTTATGTTTATGCTCTTAGTCATTCTGATCTTGCTAATTCATTTTTTTTACACAAATAAACTAATTCTAGCACTTCTGTTTTTCCCACCTCCAGTTAACAGTGCCGCAGACGTTATTATGCCACATTTGTGCAGGGAAAGAAAATGTAAATACTGCTGCCTCTTTCTGACCCTTGGCCACAGCTATGGATATTAAATCCATGTTTGATTCTGATGTGCACCAGGGAGGTATGATAAATTGCCAAAAGATGTAGTGGGAGAGAGAAAGGCAAAATGAACACCTGATAAATTAAGGGTTTTTGTGAAGATGGCAAGAAGAAAAATCAATCTTCTCATTCTCATGTAGCTATTATAGGAAACATTATTTAATTATTCAAATTCTGCTTGTCTTTCATGTATTATTCTCTTCAACACTTGCCTCATACCAGCAAAATGATCTAACCTTCTTATGATAATTTTTTTTGGCAATAAGAGTCTAAAGAATATAAAGAGATTGTTGCCTGGCTCTTGAGAGTTCAGATCACAATAATTTAGTAAAGCTAACCATCCAGGGCCCTTTGCAGTTTATACTTAATGACATAAGTGCTCCAAGGATTCACTACCACTTTAGAGGATTTCATGTAGGAACTATTAGTTTGTGTTACCAGCTTGGAGAAAGACATGTTTATTAGAATTTCTTTAAGCTAGTTAGAGTTTCTCCAAATATACTTACGGAATTAGCAGTGTTCTTGCTTTAAGCCAGATTGTAACCCTATCTAGCATCCTAGTATAAAGAACTGTAGGGGGTAAATGTGCTTGGGATGCAGCTAGGGTTCTGTTTAAAACCCCAAAGCTGACAAAGAATACATTTGCCTTGAAAAATAATGAACAAGGAAATTGGGCATACATTAGCAAAGGACTAAACAGGGAAACTTTGTGGATTCTTGGTTTTCCAGAAGTGATGAAAACTCATCAGTTTCTCTGTCCAATTAAAATACGAGAGGGGAAAATTTATGCAGGATTCCGGAAAAGCTACGATCAGTAAAATATAACTAGAGCTTTTATGGACAATAATTGAGTTATACAAAGCACCTGGTGAGTCAGTGACTATTCTGATGCTGTTGAATTGCAACTTATATATCAATAATTATCAGTATCAATAGTTCAGCAAAGGGGGTTCCCATTCTTGCCCTAATATAGGGCGAAAACAATGACTTTCACACATTTTGTCCAAGAAACGCTTTCCATGTTATGTAGTCTCGATTATCATCTATCTGCTCCTGCATACTGCTGCTGATTTTGTCATTTATTCTAAGAAGAACATTAAGTTCATTCATGAAACTGGCTGATTCTTTATGCATTTCTCCTCAAGTTGGAGTAGAGTTCTAATTAACAATGAGTACATAACTTTCTACAATTGCAGATGGTAAAAAATAATATTTAACATGATATTTATCCTCAGTAGATGATCCTTCCATTCTGCAACTCCCAATAAACAGTTAAGCAGCCTCAGGGTTTGATACCAAATGCAAACAAACAAAACCTACTATGTGAAATTACTTTTTCCTTGGTCTAGCAGGGAATGTTCAAATTCTTAAGTTAACACATTGTAATCAGAGCTTGGTATGTTTGTCATTATGTTTTATGCAAAATATACCTGCAAAATGCACAGGCAGTTATATTCAAATACATGTGGAGGCACAAAGCCTGCATTTTCATGTAGATACATTAATCCTTTCAAGCAAGAAGAAACTGAATTTCTTGCAATGGAAGCAGTGCAGTAGAGGAAAGCATCTGAATCACTGGTCCAATAAATGGGTAAATGGGTATACATTTATTACTCTACAAATCCCTATTTTAAAATACCTCCTTTTGCTATCAGAAAACAAATTAGATTCTCAAAACATGCAAATAATCTGGAGCACAGAATTTGGCTTTCCTTAGAACTTGTGCATTAACTGAAATGCTGACACCATCAGGCACAGCACCTAATACAATTTATGCCAAAAAGAAAAAGTGAAAAAAACCAACCCTTTTCTGGAACAGACAATTAAAAGATGAGAAATAAGAGATGTGGCTATTCACTACCTCTTTAAATAATGGCAGGATAATGAGTAGACACCTAACAAGTGGTCAAGTAGCCATGCAAACCTGGAATGGAGGTAACTTTTAATGCTATAACTATGTAATATTATACTGTTTATTTTGGGTAAAAAATGCACTATATACCAAGTTGCTTATTAAGTTCCTTAACTGGAATTCCTATTTGTCACTGTGCCTGTTACGCCAAACTGCCAAAGCAGCAGCAGTTATTAATTTTCATCTTTAAGTTATCAAAATGTGATTCACTTTTTAGAGTTTATTACCTAAAGATGAAAGGGACTTTTGCTGTTTTATCCTTTTTTTTAAAAAAAGAATAATTTTTGGAATGGAGATTTTTTTGGTGTAATTTCAGCGCAGAAAAATGTGTTTTTGTACTGATAAATATCGAATGGTCTAAAAACCTTCACTCTGACATCTTTCCAGGTGATAATTTTGATAATCCTGAACTGACCCATGTCTCAGAAGCGCTCAGAAGAATAGAAGAGACGATGTGCAGAAGGCTCCTCCAAAGCTAGTGGAGTAGCGTTCTGCTCAGAAAGAGAAAAAGAAACAGTAGTAATAAGAGAAGCAAGAACAGGGCCCTCCAGTGATCAATAGTGGACCTCTTTATAGAAAAGAAGGTTTAGGAAATGATCAGCTGCCTTTCCTGTAAGACAAAAGGTCAAAAATTGTTCTCTGTCATTTTAAAGTGTAAGACATGGAATCTAAATCACAATAAGGCAGATTCCAAATGTAATGCTGGGGAAAAAAAATTAACCATAAAAACAAGGGTCTGTCAAGAATGTCCTTTGAGCAGCTGTTGGAGTTTTGATCTAAAAGGACCTTTAAAATTCTATAAAAATACATTTAGCCTAGACACAATTTAGACATGGTCCAATGCAGATTTTTCAGTTAATATGATGTTTGCATTTTCAGCTTAATTAAATACTTGATACATGATTGGTTTATCATCGTTGAAAATACTCCTTAGGCTTCTTTAAAAGAAATTTATTCTACTGAAGGATGACCAAGTCCAGCATATGGCAAGAACTTAGGATAACTTTCAAACCACCAACTAATCTTCAAGTTATTGAGACCATCTTTTAGCAGTTCATTTATGTGAATACTTCTGGTTTTGAATAATACTGTTCAGTAATAATTTTTCCATTTTCCATTTTCAGTTGCCATTTCATATAATTATTTTAAGTTGGCCTAACTATTTTTTAATAGAAAACCATGTTAAATCTTCTGCAATAGAATACAGATTAACATATGCTCACATTCAGCTCTGGAAAAGATTGCTACTGGAAATCCTTTTGAAATAATTCCCCTACTTATCCACAATAACTGGTCACAGGAAGGCATCACTAAAGACAAACTATTTGCTTGCAAGCTCAACTCACTCTAAGCGAGTAATGAAATATGTGGTGAGATGTCTACTGCATTTCCCATGGATAAAAGTGTATACACACTTACAGCTAATGTAAGTGACTACTGCTTCTCTTCATATGGTCACATAAAAAGATCCTTATACAGAAGCTCTTAAAGGTTTTTTTTTTAGCACAGGATACAACACATTTTGAATCAATTCAGAAAACTTGAGATGTCAAAATAGAGTTAATAATGATCTGCTAAGCCAGGGGCGTCAAACTCACATGGTCATGGTAACATCATGTGATGTATCAGGACTTATTTCCCTTTCATTAAACCAGGCATGGGTGTGGCCAGTGCATGATGCATCCAGCCCATAGTTTGACTTCCCTGTTTTTTAAATAAAATCCCTGAACGTTATTAGCTATAGACTGGCCAAGATGTAGCACCACGCAATATATTAGATTTTGAAGATAAAACAAAAAAGTTTGTTCATAATTTGCACAATGCAATGCAGATAAACTTCAAATGTGCCAAATATGAAAATACATATATTTTCCATTCTTTTCTGTCTGGCTCTTTCTTTGCTATAATTTAAAAAAATAAATGGTTGAACTACCATCATTAAAATTTAATTTGATAACTTTGTGGAATGTACAACATTGTTGCTTATTTTCCAAAACAGGCAGTTAGTTGCTTTTATAAACACAGGCAAATGATGCCAATATTCCAAATGAATGAGTAACTACTATGCCTATTTACTGCTACACCACATGGTATATGCCAGCTGCAAGGGAGCAACAGTGACAGAGGGCTATTGCTCCATGCTCAAGTTGCTAAGCTTCCTGAATTTCTATAATTGGCCATTGTCCAATACAGAATACTGGCCTAGATTAGTCCAGTGGGACTCTTTTTAAGTTCTTATATACTAGATAAATACGTAAATAGGGTTGGTAACAGCTGAAGCTATCAGCTAGTGTCTTCTGATCAACAGTATTACTAAGGCAATACAAGTGAAGGCATATAAATGCATTCTGACTAGTGTGTCAAATGTGTAAGTTGATGGGGAGAGCTTGATTTTTCACAGTCTATAGAATAACTGCCAATTGTTCCTATTTTTCAGTTCTGAGGGAACATTCTTGCTGTGCAGGATTAAGCAACCTGGTAGTCTGCAGATTTTTTTGGACCTCAATTTCCATCAATCTCAGCCAGCATCACTAATGTGAAGGAACTGTAAAAACTTTCATTAAAAACATCTGGAAGGCCAAAAGTTGTCTGCCTCTGCAATCATAAAATAATTGCTGTTTTTTTCTAAGATTTCTAGCTAGAGTCAGATATGCTCACTTCAGACACAGATTAAGGTAGGGATGGGCAACCTGCAACCTCCTTTTCATAGGTTACAAAAGACCCAAGACCATGCTATAGAAGCAATCTGTCAAATAACTGTAATGCACTCTTCCATTCAAGGGAATAAAATCGATGCATTAAACCTTCAGTGACCTTTTTGCAGCTACTTAAAACAACCTGGCCCTACTTTCAAAACAAAACTTTTCCAATATGGTCCAGGAAGCATTCACTAATTATCTTGATCTTACCAATCAGTACTAGAAATAATAAGCTGTTTCTATTCTGAACAGCCCACCTGAAGTTCTCCAGATGTGCTGGACTGCAATTCCCATCCCATCACCAGCTGAAAATAATGGAAGATGTAATCTAAGCCATCTGGATAATGTCAGGTTAGGGAAGATTATCATAAATCAAAGGTTTAGCTCTGTAGGAATAATTTCCCAGCATATAAAGTTATGTGCCCTGTAGTGAATGGGCATGATGCACTATCATGCTACTGTTTTCCATTGTAATATGCAGAACACTTCTCATAGTACAAATCCCAATAACTTTCTTCAAAATGTGAAGAACTTAATATACAATATCGAAGCTAGCAAACAACAAAAAATAGCTGCAATGTCAGCCTAATACATGGAGCATGTTTGAATCTGGAGGTGAGCTTGAAAATACAGGGTGAGGTTGATTTATGGAGTGATTAAGTGATGGTCCCAAATTCACAGAGAACTTTAAGACTTTATAATGTCTGTCGTGTCATGTTCTTGTTTTGAATTAGAAAGAAATCTAATTGAACATTGTGGAACACAATTACATGATTCCACCATTGACAGAATGGACTGGTTCCACTTTCTTTCCATCACGTTCTCAAACTATACATCACATAATTTTTAAGTTTATGAAGACAATGTTGTTCCATAGGTGAATATTGAACTTATGTAAGTGTTGCCTACAAATACCATGGGGTTGGCATGCAGCTTGGGAAGCGGAGCGAAGGCATTTTTGCAGTGTTTTTTTAGGAAGCAAAAAGCCTTTCAGTGGCCAGAACTTGCACCTTCTTGCTTTATAAATAAACCAATTGCCATCCCACTTTCCATGTGAAAAGCAAATGCAATAAAGGAAAGGAAGACCAAGAGTGAGACACCAACTGATCTGCCAAGAGTGAGACACCAACTGATCTGCCATTTGTATTCTCTTATTGGCCAGTTGAAGATAACTTACACCAGCAATTTGGAAAAAGTGAACACTGGTAAGTATGCCACTTGAGAGCATATGAGCAGCTTGAGGAGGAATTAAACAAAAAACCTCATTCAAATTTTCTTAAGATGCCAGAAAGAAAACATCAATGAAGCCAATCCCCATAATTCTGCTTGTATATATGCTAAAACAAAGGCACTTATTGAACAATACTGACCTAGCAGCAATGTAAAGGGTTCTGTCCATTATCATGAGTAACTGGATGTCAAGTCTGTGCCTTTGTGGAGTGTTGTGTCCCGGTTTGTGACCCACGAACACTGGATACTGTTTTGTATCTACAAAAAGCAGAGAAGATTGAAAGAAAAGCAATAAAAAATAAGGACAGTGAGAGACAGATCCCTAGTTGCTATAATTAACATGGTTCTGATTACAATTAAATTCACACAGCAATCTAATTGATCACAATATTCAGATTCATGGCTGTTATATTCATTGTCCTTAGCAATCATTATCATTCCCCCACCCCCTTTAGAATATGTTTTTTTTTCTTTTTATGACCCTTTAATCCCTTTATTTGGGGTGGAATTGGGGCAACTGAATGAAACTGAGTGTTTACTGGCCAGACGGTTTCCTGATGGCTATGCGGAATTTGCAGAAAATATTTGCAGAAAATATTTTCTCTTTGCAGCTGCCTAGGAATGAACTTTTAACTTCCAAGTGGGAGGCGAGTGTCTTCACCTCTAGGCCACCATGCTGCTCCTTTCTTTCAGAACATGATGCCCTTCAGAAATGCTATATATATCTACCATCATCCTTGACAATTACCTATAGTTCATAGGGGTGGTGATATTTGTAGTTCAACATATCTAGACTGCCTATGTTAAGATAATTTCCTTTGGGGATTTCAATGTTTAACACTTATAAGTAGCTTTCTTGTCGATCTTTGCAGCAATCTAAATAGAGTTAGCTTAGTGAAGTTGATCTGTCAGGATAAAATGCTGTCCTGGAACCTATCAATTAGTCCAATAGCCACACTGTCTTGTGATTAGAAGAAATGGACAGGACTGTAGGCTGCTTGTAAGGGTAACACACATCATATTTCTGGGAAGGATGAGACAGACTCATTCAACCAACTTTCCAATAATTTCAGTTTTGTACTAGTGAAGAGAATTTATTTTTATTTCCTTTGCAGACTATTTTATAAGGATTTCATTGGAAGTAAATTAAATTCTGTTTTATTTTATTATGTTACAAAATGTCTTAATTGTCTTCAAATGGAGGCAAACCTTATAAACTTTTAGAAGCAATAGATACTCTATCCAATTCAATATGTTTGTGTTCACATACGAAAATAGAGCATTTTGGCTACTAAAAAAAACAAACAAAAGCAAAAATATTTGAATGACCGTTAATAATCTAAAATGCAAAGAGATAAATAAATAATAATAGAAGCAAAAGGGAGACTGGTATGTCTGATAAAATAAGGGAACTAAGGAAAATCTCTTGCAGTTCATTACCTTATTGCTCAATGCAAGAGAAAAGAACCCTCAAACCCAGAAATCATGTCAAAACTACTAATCATGACTAATCATGACCACCCACTAAAACACTAGGCCCAGTTTTCCACCATTCTTAGCAGAGAAAAGTAAAATGGTGTGCAAGGTTTGTTTAGGTTTAACACAGAAAACGCTTATGTGCCTATCCTCCCTCCACTCATAAAATCCTAGTCCCCTTCCAATAATGTTAACCTTCTCCCTCTCCTTCTCCTCTCTCTCTCTCTCTCTCTCCCCCACCTTCCTTCCCTCCCCGTGTGTATGCGTATCTGTAGCTGAAGAATAATTTCCCAAATCTGATTTAATGGATTTATTTCTTGTCCTTCTGCCTTAAGACTGAAGTACAGAATCAATACAGCAGGAAACTGAAATCAACATTAGTAGGATGCATCTCTGTCTTTTATAACAATGAAAAAATTTAGGATTTGATTTGGTGTAATGCTGGTTAAAGTTCAATGAAATGTTTATGTCTGGAATTTCAATGAAATGTGGATGCAGGTACTTTGAGAGAGTTGATTTCCTTAATTTAAAATACAAGAACTCAGACTTCCATGTGGATTGTCTATGTCAAATGAGATGAGTTTGCGCCCTTCTCTCAAATAAAATTCAGCGTTCACTTTTAAGGGCTTGCACCAAATACATCCTTATGGGGAACCATTCAATCTTTAAACTCAAGAAAGCCCAGGACACTGTCAATTTACATTTATTTTAGGCGGTCTACTGCATTGGCGTCCCAAACTTTTGGCTTGCCTAGCTCTCACTGAGTGAAGAGGAATTGTCTTGGACTGCATAGAAAATATATAATGTAGCTAATATATATAAATGATATATATAAATTATATAACAATGTTAAAAGTTTATGATTTTGTGGGGCGACATTACTGGCTGTCCAGGACCACTTGCCACCAGTGGTCTACTGTGTCTTTAAAGGTCATTTAAAGATTGTTTCTTCAAAAAGAGGTTTATATGTGTGTAACCATGATGAAACAGAATTTTGAGATCTCTGCTACCTAACTGCAACTTCTCCTATATGTTTATCAAGGTAAAAAAACATTCTGGATCCATCATTTATTATTTTGTTTAACTACAGTACATCCCCATTAAATACTATGAACTATGAAATAGTTAGAAACTCTTCAGTGCATTCCGGTGGAGTCCTCATACTTAATTTATAGTATTTAAGGAGGAGGATCTCAATTTGTAGCACTTGTGACAGTGAACTTCTACATTAAGCCTTTTATAACCCACCTTTTTAAAGCTGAACATTGCAAATGCTCTCTCTCTCTCTCTCTGATGCATTTGCATCCCAATGGGGAACAGAGTGGGATACTAACCTTCTTCTTCCAGGCAAGTTGCCACTTTTATATTGGCTCAAATGGAAACTATTTTGCTTTCTTTAGTTCTGTTTTACATTAGAATTGCAAAGGTTAAAGAAGTGGTACATTTACTGCTACATATGTATGAATAAGTAAATAGCTAAATAGTTAAATGAATAATTTTTCAGTTCTGAACATTATGTTCAGAATTGTGCTGGTTTGGATCAATAGCAATGTTTAATTCTTCTTGTTTCAGGGAATTGAGTGCTTTTGTTTTGGCCATCTCATTTTGGTTATGAAAGAAATGTTTTTTAATATTTTTTAATATTTTTCAAGAAAAAGATGTGACCGGAAAGTTTAACATGAGAATCACATGAGTCTGGAGGAGAACAAGATTTAGAGACAGAAATGATTTAACTAAAAGTTCTTCTACCTTCATAGACTGACCCAGAACACAATGGTTTTGTGAATTGTTTTGCATCAACAAATAGTGATAGGGAATATGAAAAAAAATCTAGATGCCCTGAGGGGGTTCAAAGGAAAGGATGTTTTTCCCCTGCTAATGCTTGCAGTCCTTAATCTTGCTCGGCAATAAGCTATGACCGATATTGGAAAGGGATGGAGAAAAAAAATATTCCTGCCTTTCATACTTACAGTTGCCATGCGAAATACTTATTGGCTCAGGATCTTCTGGGAAATCAGCCCCAGCAAAGTGTAGCAGTGTGAAATATAGCAGCAAGGCTTCTGACCTCATAGTAGTTCAACTGGGAAGCTAATCCTTCACTTCACCCTGTGAAAGACAAACAAGATAATAAAAGCCTTTATGATCAACTGTACTTACAAAACCAGTCAACTTTGATAACTTTAACATTGGTAACGTTTACCAGCATTTGTAGCAATAGCAATAGCACTTAGACTTATATACCGCTTCACAGTGCTTTACAGTCCTCTGTAAGCAGTTTTCAGAGTCAGGATATTGCCCCCAACAATCTGGATCCTCATTTTACCGATCTGGGAAAGATGGAGGGCTGAATCAACCTTGAGCCGGTGAGACTCAAGCCACCAAATTGCTGGCAGTTGGCAGTCAGCAGAATTAGCCTGCAATACTGCATTCGAAGCACTGCACCACCATGGCTCTGTGGTAACCCATACTGGCAGGGGAATTCTGCGAGTTGAGGTTCTCCTATATTAAAGTTGCCAAAACCACTGAGTAATAAAGGAGAGCTTCTCCTGCCTTTTGGTTATACACAATAAAATGTTACATGTATTCATTTTAAAAGAAAAAGAGTGGTCGGTCAATAAGCCATTAACACAGAGCAGCAATGACATCTTCTTTGCCCCTAAAAGTTGCTATGAATTACCACAGAATGTTTTCTAACCCCCATTGGTTACTTACTATCCATAAGAAATGAACAGCCCTTTGAGGGTTAGCTCCCTTCAAAAGTCAAGTTAGATCTAGTTATTGAATTAACCTAATTTTCTTTTATGTAATGCATTAATTTTAATTAATTTGCTTAATTAAAAAAATATAAGAACAATTTTGTCACACAAATTCTCACATGTAAACTGATACCAATAGAAAAGTTCATGGGAATGTGGAATTAATCAGCATAGGAGAGTTTTAAATTCTAGTCTGTTCAGTGCTCGTTATTTTACAAAATTTGTTTTATGCAAAGAAAATGAAGGTTTTGTAACTAAGACAATTGCTCTATGCCAGGGATAGCCAACCGGATAGAAAGAAAATCCTACCACTGCACTGCCTGCAGTCTTGGTTTTTATTTTCTATCCTATCTTTATTAATTTTAATTGTTTTATGTTCCTTTTTAACAATTTGTAAGTTGCCCAGAATCACTTCAACAGTCAATTGAACAGTACAATAATTTAATAAATAAACTGCTAGTGTGTTCTTTTGAAACTGTATCTAATATTAGTACTTTTCTTATGTCAAAACATGCATTAATAAGTTCTGCTTCATTTCAAAATGAAATTTCACAGCCAATACTGGCTAATTTGCCCAGTTATAAACAGTGATTATTTCTTTGGTTCAGTTTATATGCTTTTAAATTAAAACACCTAATGCAGTCAAGACAGAGAGTTGAATATTACTCAATATACTATGAAGAATCTTAAATTCTGCAAATAAAATTATATTACTTTAATTGCTTGTATTTAACGGTATACATAATTTTAAAATTATTAATCTAGGAACACATGTAAAAGAGACATGTCAAAGGGAACTACATTTTCAGAGTCATTTATGTTCACATCAGAGGGAAGCAGATGCATGAACCATCATAAGTATTGAATTTAAACAACATAAACATACACAAGAATCACCCATTCTTTGCATGTAATTAAAATAAATTTCCTTTATACTTAAGACTACAAAATCTCAGCTGCAAAAATCCAGATAGCCACAAGATGGCAGCAAGAAGCTATAGTCTTCTGAATTTCCTTTGCTGCCAACTAGAAGTGGTCTTGGTTTCTGCAGCCCAAATTTGTAACCCTGTGTAAATCAGGAGTAACTCATAAGCAGTTTTTCAATTTTGATATTACATCAGTAGACTTTGTTTTACAATTCATGCATTTTCACCTCTCCTAACCTAATGTCCCAAACTGATTAAAGTCACGTCTAGAAAGTTCCAGGTTGGAGAAGAAAGATGTCCATCAACATGAGTAGAAAGTCATCTATACTATATGTTTACTAATATATATAGTATATATTAGTTGGCAGTTGCATAAATAGTGCTCTCCAAATCCCTGTTCAGATATTCTAAGAAGGAAGGAGCAGACCTCCAAATCTGGCTGCAATCCAAAATAGACTTTACACTGTTTATTTAAGTATGTGAAAAATACTGCCAGTGGTAATTTCACCCCACTGAAGTTAGATTATGCCTGATTTCCCACTACTGCTCATGTACAGTATGCTTTCACTCATTTACCAAACTATTTCACTTCCATTACAAAAATAATAGTTTTAGAATAAAAGGATAATAAAAGTGTTCTACTCATAGGAGTATAGCAGGGGTAGATGAACTCTATAGAATGACTAATCTGTTAAATATTAGAACGATTGTTCTAATAATGTCCATCTATCCTTGCTATAGGCTTTGTATTTATTTAAATTCTTCATGTCCTAAGAAATAATCTTATTTCTAAGAAATAAAAAGTTCATTTAAGAAGAAATAAAAGCAAATATATGAAATGTCACACTACTATAGTTTAAACTTCTTGGGGGTGACCTTGCAAACACATTTAGGGTAGCATTATTTTTTAAAATAATGTCTCTCTTTGGACAATTATTGTGCTCTTCTGGAAATCGAATTGGAAAAAGGATATGTATCCAAGGAAAATGATCAAGCCTATGTTTTAATTATAAACATTTTTACTCACAAGATTAATGTATTAATGAATATTAATTCCTATTCACAGGGCGTATGCAAGGAGTCTCCAGAGAGAAGAACTCCTTTATGTTGATTCTGTCATTCCATGAGCTACATAACAATATGGTTAGGAGAATTTGAAGGTGGAATTTAAATAAGTCTTAAAAAATAAAGTAGAGCAAGCAGGCAGAACCTGACTTCTAGAATTCTTTTGAATCCCTTAATAGCAGTTTGACTCTGAGAAACATTATGAGAGGGGAATGAGGGCTTAACAATGGAACTGTTGGAAGCATTCCAAATCGTTGACCAAGAACCATAGCAATGCACTGAGTGAATTACAGTATTTTCTGAGCAGTGAGTTTTAGGCCCATGTTCTGACTTCATCTTTTGTTTTTCCTGGCTTCTCCTCCTACACCAAGCCTGATTTCATACCATTTTGATTTTGGAGAGTTATCCTGCTGATAGATAGATGGTCAGTCCTAAACTCCTTTACATACATTATTCCAAGCATTTAGTTGGGCTGATAAAAAATAACCAGTTAGGGAAATGATGCAGAGCAGACCTAAATTTTTCTATATCCTTAAAATGGCTCAAATTCAGCTTTTCTTTAGCTCTTTTCTTTTGTCGTATCACATTTGATTCCATTCTTTTCAATTTCCAGAGAATTTTAATTTATTTCCAATGTCCTGTTACACCGGGGGGAGGGGGGGAATAATATCAGTATGTGGTGCAAACTACCTTTTTTTTCCTTGCAGAAACTTCGTTGATCTAGACAAACATGGCAAAGATAATCTTGTATGGAACTTATTATTATCATTGTCATCATTATCATTGCTTAATTTATTTGGAATCTTAATTGGTCATAAGGTTACAAGAAGTGATCACATGACCACAAGAAATTGCAAATGGCTCAATAAATATGAGCCATTTGCCAAGCATCCAAATTTTGAACTCACGATCATGGGGATGCTGCAGTGATTCTATGTGTGAAAAATGGTCACAAGTCACTTTTTTTAGTACCGCTGTAACTTCGAACGGTCATTAAATGAAGGGTTGTAAGTTGAGGGCTACTTGTAATGGCTTCTTGGCATAAGAGAGACCTGATTTGTTTAAATATTGCCAGTGAGTTTAGATAATGACAGTGCTCATCATTGTCGTTTCTAATTTCTTGATAAGAAACATAGCTGGGTTCATACTTTTGCTGAATATGAACATACATTTTCTTTAAAGCAAATGTTCCTTTAAACAATGTTTTGGCATCTGAATAATTCATAATTTTTCTTCGCATTTAAATGCTGGCATTGCTTATTTGGTTTACAGTTTTATTTAGTATGCTACATAAACGTAGTCAATGAGATTTGTAAAACATGATTTATGGCTTAGCACAAAGTATGGACTGGGTCAGTTGTCAGGAGTTGACACTTCCGAGCTCGGTAAAATGAGGACCCGGATTGTTGGGGGCAATATGCTGACTCTGTAAACTGCTCAGAGTATTGTAAAGCACTATGAAGCGGTATAAAAGTCTAAGTGTGAAGAACATTGACACTGACATCCTCTAAATTCCGCTGAAGATGTTACCTAACCTGGTAATGAAACATTTGGAAACCAACCCCAAGCACGAGAATGAACTTCCACTCTCATCCTACACTTAAGCTATAGTTATTTGCTACTATTGTTAAGTCTATTGCTATTGCTATTGTAGACAGCAAATTTAAAGGATAATAGAGAGGGGTGGGCTGCTGGGGGTTCGCAGGGGTTTGGGCAGACCCTTAGTGAAGATTTTGTGGAGTTTGCTGGCCCCCCAAATACCACTCCTGGCTGGCCCTGCCCACCCTGTCCCTCCCCGGAGCCTCCACGTGGCCTGTTTGGGATGCAGGTAAGTGCAGGGTACGCACGGAGGCTCGGGGAGGGCAAAAAGCAGGCCTCCTGGAAGTTCAGGAAGACTGGAAACGGGCCTGTTTTCAGCCTCCAGAGAGCCTCTGCATCCCGGGGAGGCCTTTTTCACTCTCCCGGAGGCTTGCAGAAAGTTCCGGAGGCCAGGGAGGGTGAAAACGCCCCCCCCCAGCATGGTGCAGGAGGCCGACTAGGCCATGCCCACCATGGCCACGCCCACCCAGCAACCAAGCAGCAAAACCGTTGTTGACATTTTTGAAACCCACCTTTGATAATAGATCTACGGCTCTTAACAAAAACATCTTAAACTGAAATTTAAGACAGTAAAATATTGTGGAACAACTTAAGCAACAAGAGAAATTCAGATAGATAAAAAAGCCTGTGCATTATTTTATTTTAAAATAGTTAGTCCATAGCTCTTCTTGCATGTCACTGATACCATTTCTCCATTAGCATTGATGATTCATTGGCGTTATAGCAAGAAGCAGAGAAGGTCCTTTCTCTAAAGCCAGAATCAGGTCCTTCTCTGTAGTAAAGTCAATAGTCCTAAGTCCTTAGCGACCTTGGTTCTATTTGGTAGATAGCTGTCAACAATAAGCCATTTGATATCATAGAAATGATGCTATAGCTTTTAATGCTGTGTCATATTCCTGTAGTGATTATTTGGAGTGCTATCTCTATTCTTGAAAAGATGACATCTGTTCCAGTTTTGACAATTTCTTCTTAATATGTATTAACCATGCAGTCACCATTAAGATTTAGTTTCTGAGTTAGAGGAATTAAATATCAAAAGCTGGAATATCTTTATAATTATCGAAGACATATTTATGCAGCTATAAATATATTGTATTACTAGTAAATCCCAGGCTGTTTTGAGATTCCACTTTGTGAAGAACTTGAATTATTTTTTTTCTGAAAATAGAATAGGTAATGTGTCCCTTATGCTGCTTCCATACTGAAAAGGTACATTTTCTAAATAAAGCTAAATCCAATCTAGCACAATATTTTCCCTAAGGATCAACTGGTATCTTTAGGAGCAACTCATGGCAACAGTGAGAACAGTAAACAATGCTGCATCCAATGAAAACGGTAGTGGAAGATTCTTAATTCAATGCTAAATTCCTCATTTTATTATCATTCATTGCATACACACACACACACATGTATGTATGTATATGTATATATGTATATATAGCATATATAATTGCTGGATATACCTTGCCCATACAAACATACAGTGGAAACAGAATAAAGGCCAGAATCAGAAAGAAAAACAGCACTGTTGTTCAATACTCTCACAATTCTTAAAAAACTGACGCCCCAGTTAATCTAGCAAGTAATTTGCATATTAGCAATGGCACTTAGATTTATATACCGCTTTATAGTACTTTACAGCCCTCTGTAAGTGGTTTACATGGTCAGCATATTGCCCCCAACAATTTTGGGTCCTCAGTTTACCCATCTCGGAAGAATGGAAAGCAGAGTCAACCTTGAGCTGGTGTGATTTGAACTGCCAAATTGCAGTCAGCTGGCAGTCAGCAGCAGTAGCCTGCAGTACTGCACTCTAACCACTGCGCCACCATAGCTCATTATTATTATCTAGAGATATGCAAATTACCATATTTTTCATAAGATGCAAATTTTCCACTCCCAAAAGTGGGTGGAAGTGTTTATGCGTCTTATACAGTGAATGTTGCCAAAGCCCCCCCACCCGCCAGCCTCCACCCTTTGGCCTATGCCTCCCAGCAATTTGCCTCCTTGCAGCAAACGGCAAAGAGCCTGTTTCAGCTTCAGCACAGCCTGATTAGCACAAGCAGCTAATTGTTGGTTGGATCGGTCTCCCGACGATCACTGTTTCAGGCTGCAGGGATCGCCATCACCTATTGCCGCCTCCGCGTGCCCCATTTTTGGCCTCCAGATCCAGTTTTCAGCCTCCATGCAACCTGTTTTTGGCCTCCGTGCACCCAATTTTCACCCATCCCTGGGTTGCAGGGATCAGAACGGGCCAAAAACGGGGTACACAGAGACCGAAAACAGGGCACGCGGAGGCCAAAAATGGAGGCAGCAATAGGCAATGGCAATCCCTGCAGCCTGAAACAAGTTATTGTTGGGAGGCTGATCCAACCAACAATCAGTTGCTTGTGCTAATCAGGCTGTGCTGAAGCTGAAACAGGCTCTTTGCTGTTTGCTGCAAGGAGGCAAATTGCTGGGAGGCAGAGGCAGATACCCCCCCCCCATTTTCCTCCCCAAAAGCTAGGTGCATCTTATACTTCAGAATGTCATATACTCTGAAAAATACGGTAATATTTTTTATTGCATCTTCTATCATTCAAAACTGGATTACGTTAATTAATCCCTATGAGAATCTCAGTATAACAGATATGGGGGGTTCCAAATTATCTACTTTTGTAAACCATATGCAAAACATTGCTTCATTTCAGGGTGAGCATTCATGTTGGGCTACAATTATTCTGTTTCATTGATGTCCATGACTTTTCATATGGTATAAATCTATCCTCTTTAAAAAAAATAGCTTAATAGCTTACTAAGATTTGATATGCTGGGTCTAAATTTGGCTTAACTTTAGCCAGTTAATGCAAGCCATGGACTATATTTTATCCGTCAGCATTCTGTTGTTGTACCACTGAAAAACAAATAACAGGGGTATAAATGAAAATGAGAAACTTCTGCAAAACAAAAGCAGTTCCATATTTCCTTTTAACTGCTGTACCTATCTATTCTCACAAAATGTCCTGAAACTGGGTTACCAAGTAGAAGTTTTCTGCTGCTCAGTTTCAATAGACTCCCAGCACTAGAGTTCCTGCTCTTTTTTGGCCAAAACTGGATATATATAAATATCAGTATTATCAGCATACTGACTGTATCACACCCTATGCTGATGGATGACTTTCCCCATAGTTTCATGCAAATGGAAACAACGCTGTATGCTTGAACAAATTACAAGGAGGCATCAAAAGGCTTAATCTGTATCTCTTGGAACTGCCCCCTCAGAAAAGAGAAAACCCACTGCAGCACAGAGTGCACAATGCACAATCTCCATTGCTAATCCTTGAGACAATCCAGAAGGACGCTATGGTGGATGGCACAGTAGGCTGCTGAGAGGGTTAGCAGAACATTCTCATTTCCCTCTATTCATACCTCTACCCATACCCACCATAGGCCATCTATAAACACTAACCGAGTCCTATATCCAGACTACCAAGAATTTAGATAATCCACTTTATCCAGGGCAAATAACAGCAACAACAAAACTTCAGATAACTAATATAAAAAAATTACAGTATCAATCAAAACAATGAAAGTTTTTATGTATTTAGTTTTGAGAAAAAGATGGCTGAAATAGAGTAGGAAAGCATTCTTCATGTACATAATGGGTTGTCAAATGGGAGAATGCCATGACCTGTTGCATCTTCACAACAACGTATACATGATGGTAATGTTTTTCCCGTTCTGCCTCAAATTCCCAACTAGTGTCACAACAGAAGATTCTTTCTTTATCATAGAGCCTTGGCCTATTTTAGTAATTTTACTAGACTATGAATATAGGATTCTTAGCTATATTTCTTCTGCCTTAATGGAGATAAACAGGCAGCTGAATTTAGTATGTATGACCAGTCACGTCACTATTATGATTTCATAGACCTAGAGGGGATTTTATTTTACCATAATAAGTGGAATTGCAGAGCTAAATTAAATGGATCAGAACTTATCTATAAAATTATTGTCTGAAATTGTTCAACTGACATATCTTCTCTTATAGCCAAAAGTTGATATTAATCACAGTATAAGGCCTTACTCTTTGTGAAATATGTGGAAACAAAAACAGCAACTTTTTGAGTTTTCTTATCCTGCTGTTTTAGCCTTCATTATTCAGTATACAGAACCAGAAATGCTGAATAAATAAGTGACCATATGCCAACTATTTCCAAGTGCTGCTGTCAACTGCAGATCTGTGAACTGCATTTATTTTAATATTTCTGCTTCACTTCTCAAACAGTGACTATAGTTCCTACCAAAAGGGAAAGATGAGATCGGAAAGCTATTCATTTCTAACTTGTATCTTCTGGTACATACTTTATTCTGCTCCTTATAACAAATTTCTATTGTCATTCCTTTGTATCCAAATTTCTTAAATCACTTTCCAAATTTTTTATGCTGATGAAGAACAGTGTAAAATTTGTGGTTCCAAACTGATCGCTTCTCCAAAATGGCCCTGTGAATCTAATCAGAGAGAATATAAGGAACAGTGAAACTGTGTTTCAAAACATTGCTTATTAGACATACAGAAAACTCCACGAAATACCTAAGATTCACTTCATAAACCACAGTGGGGTTCAGACTTTATGTGGATGCACACAAAGTAGAAATGCTTTGGAAGGCAGAAACCAGGGACTAGAGGGGAGATAGCATGCCAGCAATCCAAAGAATTATTATTGGTAGCACAGACACTTACTGAATATAAGATGCAGCAAAGAAAAGCACAGCCAGGTTTGTGCTGGTACAAACCAAAGAATATTACTTTGAAGTGGAGCAGAAAACTACAATTCCAAGCTGCTTCTGGGCCAGGATAGGGCAAGCCGAGGTTGACAGATTATGCAGAAAAGATCAGTGAGTGTGTTCATCCTTTGACCAAAGTATGGCCAATCTCACTGGAGGAGTTCACACATTACAATAAGCACCAAACCAGAGTTTACAACAAAGCAAAAGAAAAAAAAACCTCAGGTGGGTTCACACAGTATGTTAATCCAAAGCAAAACAAACCCTCGTGAGAATTTAGGCTTCCAAAGTTACATACTTGCAGTGTGTAGTCACGTCCACTCTATTTCTCTGCCTTTTTTACAACTCAATCTATTCATCCTTGGCTGTGTAGAAATCCAGCCAAGAGAATTCCTATCATTGCATTCCTTCACTCCCCATGATTTAGAGAGATTACTGCATTACCGTGAGCCTTCAGCCTCTAATTCTCTATACGGGGATTCATTTTAGAGCTTTTAATGGGAAATATATTATCTCTTAAGTATGGATGTATTTTTCTAATAAAGTGAGCGTTATTAGATATTTTACCTGCTGCAATTCCAAAACTCTCAGGAGTTCACAGTAATCTATCTACTGTACAAATTAAAATAACTAACCATTATGTCATTAAAAACAAAATTGTAATTACAGTCAATTTAGATACAAATAATTGAAAGCTCTCTGAAACAACTATTTTTAATAATAAAGGCAATATTGTGAAGTCCAATCTTACTTCAGGCAACAGACTATTTGAAGAGTAGAAATTGATACTGAAATGTAGCACCTATAAATCAGGAGGGAAAAAAACACAGTTTGGTCTAGAGCAGGGGTGTCAAACTTGATTTGAGGGCCGCATCAGGGTTGTGTTTGACCCTGGTCTAGTGGGTAAGGCACTGTGAGTTCTAGTCCTGCTTTAGACATAGCAATAGTGATAGCACTTAGACTTATATACCACTACACAGCCCTATTTAAACAGTTTACAGAGTCAGCCTATTGCAGGGGTGTCAAACTGGATTTCTTCGATGGCCGGATCAGCATTGTAGTTTTCCTCTGCGGGGCGGTGGCGGGGTGGGATGGATGCCTCCTGCAGCACCCTGCCTGCCAAAATGGGGCGTGGGGGGTCTGTGCAGCGGTTCCCCTGCACCTCATTTTCACCCTCCATATCCTCCTGAAGCACTCTGCTGGCCATTTTCGGGCCCATTTTCGGTCCCTATTTAGGCCCATTTTTGGCTGGCAGAGTGCTGCAAGATGCCATGGAGGGTGAAAACGAGGCACAGGGGCCGCATGCAGCCTGTTTTAGCCACCAGAGGCACCATGGGCCTCTGGTGGCTTTGATATTTCCAGGCTGGCCCCGTGGGCCGGATTTAAGCACCCCAGCCCGCAGGCCTCGAGTTTGACACCCTGGGCTATTGCCTCCAACAATCTGGGTCATTTTACCAACCTCAGAAGGATAGAAGGCCGAGTCAACCTTGAGCCGTTCAGAATCGAACTCTTGGAGTGAGCAGTCAGTTAGCCTGTAGTACTGCATTCTAACTACTGCATCACTATGTCTCATGAAAGAAAGCTGGGTGATTTGGGGCCAGTTACTCTCTCCCAGCCCAGCCCACCTCACAGTGTTGTTATTGTGGAAAAAACAGAAGGAAGAAACTGCATTATGTATGTTTGTTGCCTTAACTTATTTATAAAAATAATAAAGGTGGGTTAAAAATATTAAATAAGAATAAACTTCTGTGATACGTACATTGTGGAAATTGGGGGTTATCTATTTTCTAGAATTACCTCACCAGTGGTTTGAACAAGATTGCAAACCACTTAAAGTTTTATAGATTACAATCTACATGTTGGATGGCACTTGGAAGTTTAATTTTAATATAAGCCAAATGTCTGTCAGTTCTTAGAGTCAGTTCTTCCAATTATACTAGAAAATATATGTTTACTGAAATGTCAACACTTACCCTATGTGTTTCACTAAAACATTCTTTTAAACAGAATCTTAATCTTATGTTAAGAACATTACATGAGACAGCTGATCATCACATTTACTTGTGTTGAGATCCAAGATAAACACAGCACCATTTCTTTTATTTAACAGCAGAAACATTTAAATGACAAAATCCAACTTTGAAACCAGTTATACCATACTCCCACCAACGTTAGCAGTGCAAGCTACTGTTTATAAACAGGGAGCAAACCCTACACCCACTAACACTGATGATGTTACTTAGCTGAGTAATGAAATGTCTTCAAGTAAACAACCAAGCTCAGAATGCACCCAGGATTCAAAGTTCAATCCTGAACTACAGATATTGTTTTCTATTACAGAATTGCAAAGATTTATTTATTTATTTATTTATTTTTTACATTTATATACCGCCCCATTCCGAAGACTCGGGGCGGTTTACAACTTAT
>JANHFL010008395.1:124700-138522 GCA_032468155.1 Oxyrhabdium leporinum
CCCACAATCCGGGTCCTCATTTTACCTACCTCGGAAGGATGGAAGGCTGAGTCAACCTTGAGCCTAGTGGGATTGAATAATTTGAGAGATGGGAGAAATACATGTTCATTTAAGAAATAAAGTAGGTCTATTAATAATTTGTGGAAGTTCCACATGTCTGTCTAGATTTTTAGTGGGATTAAACACCAAATGCAGCACCATGTGCTGTTTTGACATGGGAAAAACTGTACTGTGAGTTGTTTCATTTCTGGATCTTTAATATGAAATAAATACACTACTGATAAAAACTGGCATTTTTCAGTACTGTGGTTGCATAGGAAATATTTTCGCTACTCAAATGGCTTTCTACATTCTCTTTTAGCACATGTATTTTCTTTAAATACAAATATCTATACAAATATAGATACCTTTGTGCACGTATGTCAAAGATCAAGTGTAACATTTAGGAGGGGAGATTTTTTGTTTTAAATCAGAGAAAAGCAGGAGTAATGAAACTTGTTATGCCTTTCAGGACCACACTGTTCAATTCTACTAATTAAATTTCTGAAGCCGAATCAGTATTTCTGTACGCCCGCAGAAAATATGGTTTCTAATTCTAATTTCTTTACAATGTCTTATGATTTAGGGCAACTTCTCCCAGATGCACAGCATAAACCTTCTTTCTATCTTCTTATGGTTCTATCAGAAGATTTCTCTCCATAATTATGAAAGTTTGAGCTAGGGACCACTGTGCTTTAACACAGATTCTCTTTTCATTGCCAGTAACCTATGACAAACTAGCATTTTTCCTATACAGGAAAAAAAGTTTTAAAATAAGAACCACTTAGTAACATATACATTTAATTCTATTTAATCAATGGTAAAGCCTCTCTAATAAACTATTCCAAAGCTAAAATCTACACCAATTCAAGGTTCAAGAAGAGATGATAGATTCTAAAAATCCTCATAGACAAGAAGAGATGATCCGCACTTTTTTATATTTGTTTCCATATGGAATGTAATTTTAATTTAAGATTAAATTAAATACATGTACAAGTAGTCCTCAACTTTGGACCAGTTGTTTACTGACTGTTCAAAATTATGACAGACCTCCCCAGAGCTACTTACAACATGGTTTCAAAGTTGTAACCAATACCTACACTCACCTGCAATCATGTGACTGTATTTTTGGAGCTTGACAACCATCCTGCATTTATGGCTTTTCGCAGCATCCCATGTCACATGACTAAAATGCTTATCATTTTTTGGTGAAACTGGTGTTTACTTCCAGCAAAAAATGCCCACTGGGTATAACGGATTTACTTTGTCAGTCACTGCAAAAAAAGTCATAAAATCAGGGGCGGTTACATGTGACCTACATAACAATGGCCATGACTTATATCCGTAATTCTGGGATCAATTACTGTAGTAAGTTGAGGATTTTACTACATGCTATTTTGAAGGTTTATCTGATAGCTAATGTTTGTTTGTTTTTTAAGGAAGGAAATTTTAGAGGCTTATGGGAGGAAGAGACTTTCTAGGAACCTAATCAATATGAAATGAATTTGCATAGAGGTCTGGCTCATAAAATGCCAGTAGATTCTAGCCAAAAACTTTAATATGATTTGAACATTTTTAAAGATAGCATTTGACAATTTGGGAAACATGAAATTTCTTGATTTTTAAGCAAATTTTCTTCTCAAAGATTTTTGTATGCTTGTATTAAAGTGAATATAATAAATGCAAATCTCCACATTTAAGGCAATGTTGGAAAAGAAGTGCCTATTCCATCTTGTAATTATGGATAACTTATGTTGGCTTGCGTTGGTGCAGTTTATTAAGAAACGAAGCTCATCAGCTTTCCTTGATTAAGCTTTAGAAAAACAAGTTTTTGTAGCATGCGTTTAAAAAATAATCAGTGTTCTCTTATAAAAGCTTGAAATTTTCCATGCATTACAACTATCATCCAGAAAAACAAAAATACTGATCAAAGCTATGCTAACCATCCAAAAATTCTCATCATTTTAAAATATAAATCAGAACTTGATTACACCAATCATTCATGCAGGATATCCTTGCTCTGTAGTTCTAACGTAGTCACAAGAGTGGCAACATTTTAAAAGCACAACATTCAAAATCTACTCAAGCAGAGTCATATTGCAATGTAAAAGCAAATTACAAATTCAAATTCTATGAAAAGTACCCTGGGGCTGTTTTCCAACATTCCTAGAAAATAATACAATTTTTCCTCATAACTTTTTGTGGTGGGTTGGACTGAGAAAAATTGGCACAGTCAGCCACTGAGCTTTCAAGGTTAAAGACAAAGTTAAATCCAGGTCTTCTTGATATTAATCCAACATCATAATTATTATACCATACTGACTCTCTATAATGTACAGATTTCCTCTAGAAAAGAATAGCAAATAAGATAAATAATTTACATAACTCCTAAAAGACCAAAGTTCTATGTAAACAAAGAATTCTGTAAGAAAATTGTTATGTAACTTCTTTATATGCCTATGAGACTCATTTCCAAATATAGCAAAAGTAATAAAAGACAATATCAATAGTAATATTAGCCATCAAATAAAGCAAATTTTGAACAAAAACCAATTTTGAGCAATTGACACATAAATGAAAGTTTAGAATTATGGGAAATGTGAAAATGCTAGAGTTGTACTTAGTGTCTTAATTGCTGTAGTATTTAACAGAATTACTCTGGAACTAGAAGTTAGGTATTCCAAATAATTATTTATCTTTAAGTCAGGGCATTTTAAAGAAATTTAAAAGCAGAGTCCTGAAGATATCATTTTGTAAGGCCATTAAAATATTTTTTCAAAAGTCTACAAAACCTCTCTAGGCAATTTCTTTCATTATAACATTATCAAACTGGTATGTGGTTTACAGGTAGTCTTCACTTACCGACTGCCTCATTAAGTAGCTGTTCAAAGTTATACTGATGTAAATAATGGCCTAGGGAACAATCCTCACATTTACAACTGTTGCAGCATCTTGTGGTCATGTGATCACCATTTGGGTGCTTTGCAACTAACTTAGGACAAGCAACATTTATAGAAAAGATGGAAATAAAGTCATCAGTCGCTATCACATGATGTTTCATTTAATAGCCACAGTGGTTTGCCCAACAACTGAAAGAGAAATGATATCATAAGCCCATTGAGGTCATGGGATGTTTGGTTAGTGCAGAGATGTCTAACTCATGTCATCACGGCAGCGTCACATGACTTATCAGGACTTTTTCTCCCTTCACTAAACTGGGCGTGGGCGTGGCAAGCGTGTGATGCATCTGGGCCATGAGTTTGACAGCCCTGGGTTAGTGACTGTGGTGCTTAGGTGGCTGGTCCCAATTGTGGTTGCTATGCAAGGACTATCTGCATTTTTCTGAAACCCTCCAAGACTATGCCAATCATAAATGGCAAGAAATGAATTCTATGGCAATACGTCTACTACTTATAGTTGAATTTATTCTCAAGTACATTCCAGATTATATATAATTTGATCTACAGGCAACTTCAGTAATTGGTGACTTTCATAATACCATTTTAGATCAGAATGGCTGAAAATTCTGGCAGTGCAAACAGATGAACACACCACAAGAACTAAGCCTTGTCTTTTTTTAAGTCATTCCTGCTGGCTGCAAGGAACCAGTGAACTTAAGTCAGCAGTAATGAAGCAGTACATTGGCAGTTCACTAGGGTAGATTTTTCAACCCTTCTAGCTTCACAGTATTTCCCAATGTGGCCACTGACAGACTTTATTTTACTATCAGAAGATTACGCCTTCTGTAAGGCTCTTTCATCCAGAGAGTTGACATTATAACCATGTTTATGGATCCATCCCACAAGATTCATGGAAGTTCTGCTTGTACCCAAAGCCCATTTTCCTCTGAATTCTTTCATCTCAGTTTTAAATAGTGTGTCTCTATGCATTGCAAATATGTGGACATACAAGAAAAACGAACCAAATAAATCAGGATCTAAAAAATGAGCACAGCTGTATGGTTATCTTGCTGCAGGTGGCCAGATTGTAAATTTGCAGTATATGGATATATGAATTGGCAATGATGGATGAGCTACCCTTTGAGCAGGAGTAACTGCTAATCCACATGCTGAATCATTGGAGGAATAAGTCAAAATAATTCTCTCCCTGTGCAGGAAATATTCCCTGCCCTTTCAAGTATAAGACCCAGGCTTTGCAAAAGAGTAATAAAAAAAAGGTCACCCCAACAAATCAGCAGAATGTTCCTAGGCAACATAAAAGAGAAAAACCTGAGTATTTAGCTTTCTAATATTCAACATACTCGTGTTTCTCTGTCATCTACTGCTATGTCAAATTTCTGAAACAAAAGTAGACTTTCAATAACCCCCAAATCCCAGGATAGAAAGAAAAAACATGCTAAGAGTTTGTATTTTGCTTTTTATTGGGATGTGGAAGATACTATTAAATGCTCAAAGCACAACTGCTGGGAATTATAAGAGACATCAGAAATGTCTCTTTTTGTTAAAATAATGAAGATTGCCATACATTACAAAAAAAGCACCGACAACTAGCAGTCATGAGTACAGGTGTGCAGCTGCTTTTTCCCTGTAAGGGTTAAGTTAACAGCTGTAATCTGAGATGAGCCATGAATCAGAAAGTAGAAATTTGTAAAAACTTGACAGAGATAGAGATTAAAGCTGGTCATTTGGACTGAAGAATTACTTACAAAGGAAACAAACCTGAAAAGAAGATGTCAAAATTAAAGAATAACCTACTTTTTTAAAAAATGTCAGATTAACGAGCTCCCAAAGCCATTTTTCAAATCCTTTTTTGTATAGGAGAATCCTACAGTCATTATGACTGTCATGAAAATAACAGCTGGAATTTTCAGTAGCCTCTTGCAGGCCATATTGAACAGGGCAGAAACACGGAGTGACCGTTCAAAGTTACAAGGGCACTGAAAAAAGTGACTTAGGACCATTTTTCACCCTTACAACTGTTGCAACATTTCCATGGTTATATAATCAAAATTCAGTAGCTTGACAACTGACTCATATTTATGACAGTTGCAGGGGCCTGGGGTCATGTGATCAGCTTTTGCGACCTTCTGACAAGCAAACTCAATGGCAGGAAGCAGGGTGGATTTGATTTAAATCAAGTCGATTTAAATCAAGATTTAAATCACTAGTAAAAAGGGTTGATTTCAATCAACTCGATTTAAATCATAATTTTTAAAGAGCAACTTTCATCTCTGTCCCGTAGCGGCTCCACTTCTGACCTGCTGTTGAGTCACTGACAGTCCCAATATTCAGAATATACAGCCTTATGCTACATAACTAAATTCCATTTCATGCTGAATAAACTAAGTTATGAATGTATGTTAAATAGAAAACTATCTTTAGATAGATTTTTGCACCAAAGGCATTTCATTAAAATAAATTTGAGAAAAATAAAAAAATCTGATTTAAATGAAAAAAAAACACGATTTTTTATTTTATTTTTTAAAAAAATCATCGATTTTTACCCACCTTGGCAGGAAGCCAGATTCACTTAACATCCATGTTACTAACTTAACAAATGCAATGGTTTACTTAACAACTGTGGAAAGTTGTAAAATCGGGCAAACTCAATTAACAAATATTTCACTTAGCAACATATATTTTGGGCTCAATTGTGGTCGTAACTCAAGGACTACCTGTAGTCTGTCTAAGGTACTAGACTTTAGAGATGCTTCTCTATAAACCTCAGTGTTATCCACATGAAAAAGAGATGTTCAACAAGAATGCTTCTGATACTTCCAATGCATTACTTGATTCCCATATTATTGGTCACACTTCATTTACTTTTTGCTTCCATCGTTGCTTTGACATTGTACACCATATTTTTTCTTCAAAAACTAAGCCAAACTTGTCACTCACTCCACTCTCTTTTTAAACTGAAATTGTGGAAAAGTGATGCTTCTTTACAACTAAGTTGCTCATAAGAAGTAATCTGTGGCCCATAGGAAGAAAATATATTTCAAGGTTACATTCTAGGATATTTCATCCCGAACATTAGGTTATGAATTCAGATCTGAAATTGCAAGAGATGACACAGAAAATGTCAGCTGAATGGTTATAGATTGCTGAAACAAAATGTAATTTTCCTGCAATACATCAAAAGATAACCAATTGGCACATTTCAAGAGAGCACTAAGACGTTTTGGAGAGGAGTGCATCAGTTAGCCAAAGCTGAAGCAAAGTAGATGTGGTTCTTTCAGCCATATGGACGGGGCCAAATTAATCTTTTCCCTGCTTTTTGTGAGAGCAGGGGAAAGTACTTTTTTTTAAAAAATATGTTAAATCTGTTTTAAAACTTGCAATGAGCTTCCCACATGAAAATGATATTAAACACAACTTTTGGAATCTATAATTGGCATGGGTTCTGAGTAAATGCGTACACGAGATTCATCGTTATATGAAACTTATATTATCAAATTGTGCTGCAAAAAGTATCAATTACTAAATAATATATTCAGTGATGAAATCTAAACTTTACCGCCACCAGTTCTATGGGCGTGGCTTGGAGGGCATGGCTTGGTATGTGTGGGGTCATGTGACCAACTCGACGTCACTCACGGCAAGGTGGGGCGACAAAGCTTCCGCGCATGTGTGCGGCTTCAGCCATGTGGCACGGCTTCGGCCACGCAGTGAGACTCGACCGAGCAGCTTTTGGGGCCTGCTCTACTCAATCTCTGCTCTCCGGGGCTTCTCTCTGCTGCTCTTGGTGGGAGAGCATCTTGTGCAATTTAGCAGCTGTGAGCCACCACTTTCCTCTAAGTCTTACCCAGAATGCCCTGCGACACAGAGAAGCAGCACTGTTGAATGCTGTTTCTCTTAGCTGCAGCGCTTTCCAGATGGGACTTAGAGGATCCAAAGCAGCAGCTTATGGCTGCTAAATTGCACGAGATGCTCTCCCAGCAAGAGGAGTCAAGGAGGGAAGCAGCTGCCAACCTGGAGAGCACATGGGATATCCCTACAAGCGACTGAGGCTTGGCAAGGGATGGAAGAAGCAGGTGCAAGATCCCGATGGATCTTCTTCAAGGTAAGTTCCCAAACCGTTTCGGCCCTCCTGCACTTGTGCTGCACCCCCCATGACCCTTCGACCTACCACGGCAAGCCACAGGCCGAATAAATTGCTTTGGTACAGGGGCTGTGGTTTGAGGCTGGATGGGGATAGCGGCATGCAGGCGGAGGCTCCGGCCGGAGCAAGGCCGGAGCCAGGGAATGCCATGTTCCCCGACTAGGCCTAGGCGAAGGGTGATCGGGCAGAGGCTCCGGATGGAGCAAGGCCGGAGCCGGGGAATGCCGCGTTCCCCGATCAGGCCTAGGTGATCAGGCAGAGGCTCCGGACGGAGCAAGGCCGGAGCCGGGGAATGGCGCTTCCCCTGACCCTGCCTAGGCGAAGGGCGATCGGGTGGAGGCTCTGGATTAAGGCCGGAGATGGGGAATGCCGCTTCCTCGGGCTCTGACCCGAGGCAAAGGGCAAGTTGGCGGCATACATACCTTCGGTGAGCAGAGTGGGCAAAGCACAGAGATTAGCTGGGCCGCATGGTGAAGGTGAGATATATGGGGCGGGGCAGGACAAGCGGCGAGCAGGCAAAGCTGATGAGTGAGAGGGCAGGGGCGGGGCCAGCCAGAGGTAGTATTTTCCAGTTCGCCAGGAGCACAGGGTGGGAAGGGAAGCAAGCAGCGGCAGCAGCAGCTGGAGGCAAGCAAGCTCCGGGGACCATAGGGGGTGCAGTTAGGTAGCCCACGCGAGGATGCAGGGCCAGGTGGGAAGGGAAGCAAGCGGTGGCAGTGGCTTACTTACCCAGGCAGGCAGATCAGGAGATCTGGGGCACAGGCACGTCCTCTTGGGAAGGCAGGCAGAAACACTGTGCGGTGACTAATTGCTTGGTAAACTTATAAAGACTGCTAAGCCTATGCTGGAGTGGGGAGGTGAGATGAAGAGTGATTGGGCAGGCGGGGTCGAGCAGCGATTGGGCGAGTGGGGCAGGGTGAGCAGGGGGCAGGGTGAGCGCTGAGTGGGCAGGGACGGGGCCAGCCAGAGGTGATATTTGCCGGTTCTCCAAACCAATCAAAATTTTCCCTACCGGTTTGCGTGAGCCGGTTCGAACCGGTTAATTTCACCTCTGAATATATTGTACGTCATGTGCCACAGATTCCATAGATTCCTTGTTAAGTCCCATTTTTGTAAACATTCCTTATATAAATTTTATCAGGGTACTATCTACTTATTATGATACGCATTAAAAAGAACTAGCTAACAGTATGTTCTCTAACTTACGGTGCTAGTTTTGGAATGTGCCTTCAAAACATAAGGATTCAGATGTAGATAGCTTCAAAAACACACTTTCTATATCATTGGGGACTTGTTAAGTTTTTAATTTTGTAGATTAAGACCCATATAGATGAGTGGTCTTGAAAAGTAAGAACAAACAATTTTCAGGAGCATCTACCCTACAGATTCTTGAAAGGTATGCTCCTGGTCCCTTGGGAAACCAAGATAATGTTTTGGTAATAGATTTCTGCAAGCTTTTTTAACATTAAAAATTTAGAAAACTACAAGTGTGCATATCTATGACTATGTTAAATTTTCAAACTGATTAGTTTTGGAAATTTAACATAGTCATGGATATGCACACTTATAGTTTTTTTAAAGCATTGCACATCTTTTTCCTGGAAGCCTTCTACATATCTGAAACAGATAATATTCCCATATGGAAATATCTGTCAAAGAAAGCATTTAATATGTGACTCAAAACCTCCTGAATGATTTAGATTAAACTGTGATTCACATAATTTAAATCTAATTTCATTTTAATATTTTATCAACTGAAAACAATAAAAAAGAAATACCATATAAATTTATTAAGGAGTCCTTTTAAATGAAAATGCTATGCCATATTATCATGATCCCGGATTATTCCATGGTGTCAGATTCTTCTTCCCTCTCAACAGAGAAACTGTTGAGACTTCCCCATGAATCTTTAATCTTTAATACTAAATTTCCAGCTGCTTAGCTGTATCCACTATGCAAATTTGAAGCATCCTTGTGTTTTTTAAAAAATCTTTATTAAAAAAAGCAGTTGGAATGAATCCTCCCAATTGCATACAACTATGCTGTTGAATTGTGTTATCATAAATGCCCTAATTATGGTGAACATGCAAATACATACGTTGAATATTTTGAATGTAATAGGAAATTAAGATTATTTTCAGTGTCATTTGGCTTTATAAAGTTTCTTCCATTTTATGCTTCAGAGACCACTAGATGTTTTTGTTTCTCATTTTAGAACTCATCATGCTTCTCCACAGCATCTGAACATAGGCTGTTGCAGTTTATTGGAGTCAAATTAGTAGACAAAGTCATAATCAGAGACCTTAGGTTGGTCCTGTGTATTTTCACCGATCAGTTAATGAGAATAAAAAGGAACATGGATGTAATGTATAACAATAGAAGCTTTTGATTGTCTGCATGAAGTGGCTTATCACATAGTATGAAACCAGTTACCTTTTATGTCTTCATGTTTGAACAGATGTACTATCCCCCAACTACATTCTCTACAAAAATGTGTCATCTAGCCCTCTGGCAACCTATTCATTGCATATTGACCTTGTCTTTTTTAATGATTGTAGAAGCTCCAGTCACCCTTAAACAAATTCACAGAAAGTTGTGGATGATACGGATGCTTCATTGCATTGCTGTTGTGACAAAATTCTAGAAAACTTATATTTTGCAACAGACACTAACAATTTACCTTGTTTTAGAGTCGAGATTAAAGTAGACTTAATAATATGTGGTCTCCCCGGGAAATTCTGCTGAGCTATTTTATACATCACCACTGCTGAATTTGTGATTTTCCTGACTTTCAAAGTGGGTACAAAACCCACCTGAAAAGGATGGAGTAGCTGATTATCATTACAGTGATATAAAAGTGGTTAGGGGAAGCAGCCACTTACAACTATTCTTTCAAAATAACACTAGAAAGTGGTGGCAAAGATGTATTGATGTTTTGTAGTTATTGGAAAAAAATGCTTGCAATCTGGTAACAATTTAACTTCTCTTTTGAAAAATAATAAAGACTGCCTGTCTTGCAGAAACTCCTTCCTATTAATGCTTTTGTGGAGGACCAATGCTGGTGCAAAATGGGGGGGGGGGTGTTTGAGGATGACAAAGTGAAATTCAATTCAACTGTAATTTGTATGAGGCATCTTACTGACACAATGTATAGCTTAGAAATTTTATGTATATATTGGGTTATAATCAATGCATTATACATTGATATAAGGTAAGATACACACCAGTTAACTAGAAGCCATTCGCCATCTTTTTTCATGTAGTGAATCCCATTATCATTTGATAATTACCGGTAGTTATCTGGAACTATCATATATTAGAACACTTTGTAGCGGTTTCTTCTCTTCAACATCGTATGTTTTGGTTTATGGCAGAATGTTGACTGTGGAACCTAAGTTTTAAAAACATGTAATGGTGTTGGGTTAGCTGATTAACACATTTCCAAGACTCATAGCAGACATCATTGTTAGGTGATTGTGATGAGAAATTAAAAAGGAAAATGTCCAAGCCCTCTCTAATATACTGTAACAGTATAGCATTAGAAACAAGAGCTCCCATCTTCCTTCCTGCTTTATATACAGAATTCATTTTGTTCAAGCATGTCTGTATGAAATATTCATACGTTTTTAAAAACTATAGTCCCATGGGATTTGCTCTAGGCAATACATATTCAGATTATGCCATCATAAATGTCACAGTGAAGGTCAACGTTTGGCAATTTAGAACAGGAGGGAATGGATTTATGAAATAACTTTCCAATCCCCTCAGAATCACTGCCTAATCATCAAATGTATATTAATATGCTGAAACTACATTCGGTAGGTAAATCATTTTGGCATCACATCAGCGCGACTTTTTCTACTTTAAGTTGATATATTCTGGAGAAGGATAGGGTGTGAGAAACATAGGTAGCAGCAAATATTTCCATGATTGTTTTTAAGCCTTGTATCGAAGTTCCCAGCAGAATAATTTCAGCTATATTCTAATATCCAGCTTCCACATTTTCTATGAAAAAGTAAAAGTTTGCTGGAGTGAAGTTTATCACTGCATTTTCCTCTGGTGAGTGTTATTTCAGCTCAGGAAGCATCAGAATAGATGAGAAGGGAGTTTCTTGCAACTATGATGTGCATATCTTCCTAGGACCAAAGATCAACAGATGTTGAAAACTGTACACTAAAGCCTTGTTCCACAAAGAAGTAAACATGCTTTTTTCATTCCTTTACTAAATTAAACTCCACACCTTCCTTTTTCTACTTCTTTTCTCTCCATAAAGCTCTAAAAGCAGCTCTTTACCACAGAAACTGATTATACATCCCTCGTCTCCCAAAAAGGAGGTGTGGTGCAAATTTTATGCCTGATTGGAAATGAATGCAGTGTCAAATACACACTTTAATGCTGTCATTTATAACATCTGCCATTTCACCGTACCCCAGTTCACAACCCTCTTTTGACTGTAATGTGTGTATATAGAACTACAGAAATAAATCTAGAAACGCCTCAGGATGAGATGTGTACTGATCTTTAAAAAGAAATTAGAATTTATTTGTTTTTATTGCTTTACAGACTTTGTTAGCAGTTTTCTTTTTTTTCTTATGAGAAATGAGAATTTCTTATTTCTTAAGCAAACAACTACTTAAGAGTTTGTTGGGTGTAATTGGTACAAAAATCTCATAAGTATATATTTTTGATAAGGGTATTTCCTTTGTTGCAACTGTGTGTAATTCATGATTCGCTAAGTCAAATATAACCCACACGGATTTCATTTAAGGTACCATACCTGTATATTGCAGAAAAGGAGGAAATATGTAGTAAAAAAGACCACAATCTATGCTAAGCTTATATGTCCTAATTCATAGGAAAAGATGCACATTTAAAATAAGTATTATAATTTAAACAATATAATATAACTTCTGGAAAAGTTTGTGGCAAGATGATCAGTTTGCCAGTTCAGTTTAATGTTGAGCATGTTATTGGTTTTTTGTCCTTCAGTTTTTGGGTAACCCTTCAACTAGCGTATTTAAATTTAGTTTCATTTAGAATAGAACCAGTGAAATCATGGGCCAAGTTAGTTATGATCAACCTATCTGTATTTGTTTCATTAAGTTTACTTTAACTACTTTTGAATCTTGATCCAATCACTTATCTGAGAAGCCATAACTGTACTTTGAAGACTGTGAACTGGTCAATGTTACATACAAAATACATTTACAATAATGCTGTTAATAAAGTACAGGTAGGCCTTGACTTACAACTATTTGTTTAGTGACAGTCTGAAACTACAATAACATTGAAAAAAATGACTTATGGCCATTTTTCACACTATTTCAGCATGTCATGGCTCTATAATCAAAATTCAAGTATTTGGCAACTGGCAAGTATTTATGATAGTTGCATGGTCTTGAGATAATGTGATCACCATTTGTAACCTTCCAAACCAGCTTCTGACAAGCAAAGACAATGGATTCACTTAACGACCACATGATTCACTTTACAACTGCAGTGATTCAATTAACATTTTACCAAAAGGTTGTAAAATGGGCCAAAACTCATTTAATATCTGCCTTGTTTAGCTGCAGAAATGTTGGACTCCACTGAGGTTGTAAATGGAGGACCACCTGGGTGCAGAAATAAGGTTGCTACCACATTCTGAATAGTTGTCACCTGAATAATATTTGAATAAGAAATTCAGGGAAAACTCCAGAAGCCAGAAACAGTGCAGTATGTGTACTCTTTGTACAGTAGGTGCATAGTAAGTATATTCTTGTACAGTATGGTGCAACTGGTACACATTAGGGCAGTGCAGCAATTTGGATCTGATAAACAAACTCATTCTTGGGAACCAGGACCTGTTTGCAATCCTAAAAGCAGTTTTATCTTTCCCATAGTTATTTAAAAGTGTCGCAAGACAGATGCTGCCCAACCAGTTACATATATCCTCAGTGATGAATTAAAAGATGATAATCCCATGTGATTTTTAGCAGCTCTACTACTTTTCTTCTCTGGAACCAAATATGTTATTGCTGACTAAAGGTAAAAGAAAAAAGAAATAATTCCATAAAGAGAGTTTAAATCAAATTTCAAATACATGAATGTCATTTATTACTTAATGCCTGATCTAAAATATTATTTGGAAATCTCCCAGTAATTTCAAGTGATTTTGTTTGCTCAGAATATTTTAGAGTAGGAATAAGAGATGTAATCAAATGCAATGCCACTCTAGAAGTAGACTTGGGTAACAGCTATGGAAAGAGAAACATAGAGTTATGAGTGGAGATAAAGCTGATAAAGAAATCCAGTCTCCTCTGTCAGATGCTGTAAATATGCAGATAATAAAAGCAGTACCTGGCATTCAAAAGATTAATGATATCCACATTTTGTACATATTGATAGCACCTAATATGCAGCTCTGACTTCCGCCAAGTACAAAGAAATAGTTGTGCAACAACTGCCAACATTCAGGAGATTATCAGCTGTTAGTTGAAATAAGTATAATTGTGTGTGTATGTGTGTGTGTGTGTGTCTGTGAGGTTAGGATTCACATTATGTTCTCTTTCCAGTAGGAAAAAGAGTATATGCATTCTTTGTTATAGTAACAGAAGAATCTTCACGTGTGTGTGTGTGTGTGTGTGTGTGTGTGTGTATGTGTGTGTGTGTATCTGCAATAACTCTCCCAGGATTTACAGTTGTGCAAGACAATATACCAGTTTACATTCCAATTCCA
>JANHFL010008395.1:138622-154636 GCA_032468155.1 Oxyrhabdium leporinum
TTGAACCGCTAGATTGAATCAGCAGAAGTGGCCTGCAGTTCAACACTCTAACCACTGCGCCACCTAGGCTCAGTTTAGATGGCACTCAACATGCAACGGAGGAAGAGCTGAGGATTTTTTAGAGTACTAATAGATTTTATGATGTTAAAGTCTTTGGGATGTCTGATTGCTAATATTGCCATGGAGGAAAAAAAATCTAAAGCTGCAAAGACAGGGGAACATGAAACATACAGTAAGAAGCATCAAGTTGGGAAAGCTGAATACAGTGAAAAATGCCATCACTAAATTGAAATGGAATGGAATTCAACATTTTCATACAAAAGATCATATTGCTTACTACTCAGGACATGAAAAACAGAGAAGGAATTGCTTTCAGTAGATAGGAATGAGGCACAAATGAGCAAATTCAAATTGTCATATTTTGGACATTTCATTTGATGGCCTGATTCTCTTGAAAAGTCTTTAATGTTAGGAAATATAGGAAGAAAGAAACAAAGGTGGATACACTCATTTGCAATGGCAATGGATACATGGTTAGAAGACAAAAAAAGACCAGATTTGGCACAAAACGTCTTAAAGAAAATCCCCAAGAATCAATACCAACTTGTTAACATATAATCAATCAGTATCCTAACCAGAAGTGATTATGAAGCTGTTGTGTCCAAGGTATCTTCCCAATATCCTAGTTCTAAAGAAAATAAAGTCACTAACTTCTAATTTCCTCTTCTAATTCCACTACAATATTATAAGAGCAAGTACGTTGCAATATCTACCTTCCCAGAAGCTAACAGCAACATATAACAGCAACACCAATGGGCTGACTGGTCTTTGGGGGCAAAAGAGAAGTAATAATCTCTGTTTAGAAAGAAAACCAAACATCATGCAAATAATTTAAAAAAACAAGAACCAAAGAACAAAATTGGTACTGCTCAGAACTTAGTGTTCTTCTGGAAAGAGAATAGATGGACAGTTGCAGATTGAGTAGAGTGTTTTTAGATGAAATTGGCTAAAACAACTTTAGGTTGTAAGTTCTTAAGAGAACTCTGATGGGAAATTAGTCTGTTGTTTTCAGTTTGCTGATTTCTTATTAGTTCTTATCTTCTGGCAAATATTTAGACATAAGGGCTCTAAATTCAGTCCATGTCTATTCTAACATATATTAATGTTATCTATTCTGTTGAATTTTTGGCAATTTAAAAGAAAGGGAATACCATATGTGAAATTATATTTCTCCCTAATCATCACATACTGTAGATGTGTTGCATGCCAAACTAATTCATTTAACCCTCCTCACACAGAGAGATAATTACTTGTGAATTGGCAGGGGACATGTTATATATTTGCTGAGAAGAATGAAAAATGCTATTGAAAACAGGCAAATGGAGCAAAATGACTTCAGCTAAAAAAGGTGCTCTGGAAGATTGGTGGTTGTTTGCAAAAGAGCAGTTGCTCACAAATTGTAATCCATGTTTTATAAACCGTTTGTAAGAGGCAATTTTCTCTCTTTTCTTTACTTCTATGACCAGGCACCTCTTCACTTAACTTCATCCTGATTTATTTCTGGTTTAATTTAAAAAAAAATAAAATAAAAGCAAGAATGGCAAATTAGTAGATAATATGCATCCCTGCTTTCCATGCCACAGTAGAGCCCTCTATTATAGTTCATTTAATTTCATGATATATATTTTTTATTTTATAGATTTATAAAATAAATTTGGAGTTCTTTTTGTCTTTCTTTCTCAACCAATAATTTGTTAAAGAAAAAGACAGAATAGTAGCCAAAGAATTGAGGCCTTTGAACTATGGTGCTGGAGAAGACTCCTGCGAATCCCTTGGACTGCAAGGCGATCAAACCAGTCAGTCCTAGAGGAGATCAACCCTGGCTGCTCTTTAGAAGGCCAGATCCTGAAGATGAAACTCAAATACTTTGGCCACCTAATGAGAAGGAAGGATTCACTGGAGAAGAGCCTAATGCTGGGAATGATTGAGGGCAAAAGAAGGGGACGGCAGAGAAGGAGGTGGCTGGATGGAGTCACTGAAGCAGTCGGCATGAGCTTAAATGGACTCCAGGGGATGGTAGAAGACAGGAAGACCCGGAGGAACATTGTCCATGGGATCACAATGGGTCGGACATGACTTCGCAACTAACAACAATATACAAAATTTTGCTACTGTCTCTGAGAAGCCTTATGAGAACCAAATGTTTACTTTAGCAAAGTGTTCCAGTCATTTCATGAAAAATATCACTATCTTCAAAAATTTAGATATACAATAAATCTTAAAACTGGTTTTGGCTCTTTTTCTTTGTAATCTTTTGAATAACGAGCAATGAAACCATGAACAATGGACCAAATTCATTTGTGTTCCCCTCAAAACTATGAGATGTACCTGAGAAGTATAAAGTCATTTTCATATAACCAATTTCATATATAACTACAATATGAGATCTCAGAGAATGACTATCTGCTGTGTGTCAGGAAGCCCCTTTGCGCTGTGTTTCTGGGCAGGAGCTGGGCTTCATGTCACACAAAGGGACTTCCTGGCACACCATGGCTTTGGGCTGCAAGAAACCTTAGTCCTCCCAGCCTACTCTCAGCAGCAGTTGCCCTTGGCACCCTGCCCTCCCAACTGACCATTGACATCTTCTTGCTCTCATTGCTGATGAGGCAGCCCTACTCTGGCCCTTAGCAAGGCAGCTGCTTGCCATGTGGCACATTCCTCAGAATGAGACCTGGGAAAGATGACAATACATGGCCAGCAGCTACTTTGTGAAAGGACAGGACAGGTCAGGACAGGTTAGCCTCAGCAGCAGGAATGAGGAGAAGGAACGTCAGCTGGGGTGGCACAGGGCAGCAGGGGTCCAAAAGGCAGAGATGAGGGAGATAGATCAGTGGGAGGAGTTCAAGCCTTCATAAGTGCCTCAACTTTGATCACATGACCAACAGCTGTGAGTTCAGGCATTGATCTAAATTCCTTTGCCATAATTTCAGACTGTTAATAAATGAAGGCTCCTAAGACAAGGACGTCCTATACTTCTTATCGTACATACTTTTTTCGTATAATTTACAGACGTCTGAAGCATTATAGCTATATCACAATAGCATTATGTACGGACCAGGTTTTTCTTTCCCTAAATTTACTACTTGTTTTGTCCTATGCTTCCCCATGTATTTTTCTTGCATTTCAGTTCATATGGACTCTTGTAATAGTAATAAGTAGGCTGTTTTCTCCAAACCCAACAGTCATTGTTGCACAACCAAAAAATTCCCAGAGCAAGAGCACAGTTACAATAGAATTTGTGGCACCTGCTAAGCCATTTGCATATGTTCCATACAAACTGATTTTGACTTGGGGTAATTATTCAGATGGTAGTTCAGACTTCATGATAATGCTCAGAATATATTGGATTCAATTTCTTTCTTTTAAATCAGGGGTGTCAAACTCGATTTCATTGAGGGTCCACATCAGGGTTGTGTTTGACCTCGAGGGACCAGGGTGGGCATGGCCAGCTTGTTGTCACTCGTGTCAGGGACACTTGTGGTGGCCGAGTGCTCAGCCAGCAAAAATGGGCTCCTGAGCTCTGTTTTTGGCCGCAACACGGCCCTATGCCAGCAAAAACAGAGCTGGGGGGGCGTGTGCCCCCCCGGGCTCCGTTTTCACTGGCAGAGGGCTGCAGGAGGCTGTTGAAGACAAAAAATGGAGCCTGGGAGGGCTGTGCGTGGCCCTCCCAAGCTCCATTTTTGCTGGCAGAAGCATCATGGGCCGGACCTTCGCTGTTTCCAGGGTGGTCCTGCGGGCCAGATCTAAGCACCTTTGAGTTTGACACCCCTGCTTTAGATCAAGTTGGTCTAAAGTTGGGCATTTGTGACCTGATCTTTCAGAACTCATTTTTGAAGGTATCATTGATCTCTACACACCACAAAAGTTTCAGTCTCCTTTTTTACGCTTCTGTGTAATAAACCTTCCAGAACTGTCAAATGTGCATATTTTGGTACAGTACAGTCCTTTTCAATTAATATATCATTTTGAAAGCTATGTGATAGATCATTTGTCTGAAAACATTCTTATGTGGAGATTGTATTGTGCACATAAAATGTAAATTCTGCACTTGAAAACGACAGGAAATAACATTGATAAAGTAGAAATGCATTCTCTGTACTATGGGGCTTTTTAAAGAATAAGTAATCAAATTCACAAAGTAGTTCTTTTTTACGAAGCTGTAGAAATTTTTACAAAGCTATAAAAATTAATATTCATCACCATAATTCCAATATAAACTCCTGTTTCTGGGATGTTCTGAAATTGCATTTCAGCTGTTCCAAATCAAGTTGGACTGAGAAATTTTGGCAGCCAGAAAACTCAGCCTTATTCCCAAAAGTGAACAGATTTGCTAATCCTATTTAATAGAAAAAACAATAGCAAATAATGTTAGAAAGCACTATAAAGTTTTTGGTTTCTCTGTACATAGCTTAAAAAAATAGCAATAAAGTTTTCTCTGAAGATATGAAAATATTCCTCTGCCTCTCTCAAAATTAGTCCAACTGTTAATTACAAGAACTGAAAAAAAAGTTGTTCTTGAATTTCACACTGCTGTAATATCTTCCTTCCAATTACTTCTGGATTTCTTGTGGGTTAAATCCCCACACTTTAAAATATAAAGAAGTTTCTTAATGCAGCAATTTAGAACAGCTAGATCTCTTGTATACAGTTGATATTAAAAGAGAAGTTTCACTAATTAAAAACTGTTAACAAGAAGAAAAGAGGCATGTCCGAGTGAACTGGAGAAGAAAGAGGCATTGTGCTAAGATATCCTCATTCATAAGAACTCAAGTCAGCTCAGTGATTTATTTACAAAATATTAAAATCAAAATTCTATTTGCAAACTCACAAAAAGTGATCAGTACATTCATCATGAAGTTTTTCCAAAAATAAATAACTGAAACAACTGTTGACAGGCAAACTGAGACATGCAGATTATTTATATGGACTTTTGGATATAATGAAGAGTTAGAAGCACATGCATATAAATATGCACACACATAAAAATAATCTTCGGCAAGGGTCCAAAATCATTTCCACTGAAAAAACTCAATCTGGCCATGTTTCTTTCAGGTGCACCAGTGTCAAAGCAAGATGGTTCCAGGATATTTTAAAGTAACAGCATAATGCCTGCAGCTAATTAAATCTAAAGAGGTTTTCTATGCATACACACACACACACACACACAGAGGATTGTATGTCTGTGCGTGTATGAGTATCAGAAATCTCATTGCTACGAGAAGAAAGAAGAATATATAGAACAAGAAAGGAATGTGACATTCTGGAAGCGAAATGTGGAGTTGGAGCAACGTTACAGCTTTGGCTGCAAGCCAGGTGTAGCTTTTATGTCAATTGTTATAGGAGATAGACAGCATGTAACAATATCTCTTGGTGTTGTGCATATTGATGTAAATGAGGTGCAAACTGAAGGGACGGTGAGATTTTGGGATCTCTTTTCTTTGTCAGTTCCCAAGAAAATCTAACAGATATAAAAAGCACTAGAGAAAATTTTTAGCTAACTTCCATTCCCATTTACATTTACAATGTAAATTGTAAATAAATTTTGTCCTAACAAAATCAACATCAAAAATAATAAACAGCTATTGCTTTGGCTATTGAAAATTGGACTAGAATATGAGGGGTCCCGAGTTTGATTGTTTTCTTACCCATACTAGCTAACACCATCAGACCTAGTAAATATTACCTGCTTTGGATAATGAAACGACTGCAAGGAAACAGCCAAGCTGAGAAAGCACCAAGAAGCCCTCCTTTCAACCCTTAGCTACAAATGTTCTCCTTTATTGGGATCAGAATATGCTCATTTCTGAGTGATAATATTTTTAAAGCCAAAACTACACAATATATTTCCAAATGGCAAGAAATCAGGACACGAGACCGAACAGTCTTGCTTAATTTTGCCTGTAAAATGTCAGGCCAAGAAAAAGTGTTTTCTATGGTAATTGTCCAGAAAATGGAATGTGGGGATGACCTTGTGTTCAGTGGTGAAATCTATTTTTTTTCACCACCGGTTCTATGGGCGTGGCTTGGTGGAGGTCATGTGACTGAGTGGGCGTGGCCAACTCAACATCACTCATGGAAGGTGGGGCGGTGGCACCTTGCTGTGAGTGACGTCGAGTTGGCCACACCCACCCAGTCACATAACTGATGCTGTAAAGATGGCGATGCTGATTGCCTGCCGAATGTAGGCAAAAGGTTAGTCGAAAAAAAGAAGGCAAAGAGGTGATGGCTGGAGGCTTCTGGCGCCGCTTTTTGTCGGCACGAAGGGCCTGCAGCCATCACCTCTTTGCCGGCCAGAATAGAGCCAGAAATGGTGGCTGGAGGCTTCTCGCACCGGCAAAGAGGTGGCAGCTGGAGCCCCTGCAGAACATGCTGAAGCTATTAAACACAATTAATCAGTAGAGGATAACTGCACGATGTTGTTTCCAGGAAACAACCTGCTTTGATTACTTCAGGCTTTCTCCCTTTGATCTTAACTGTCACAATGTCATGAGAAACTATCCTTACCCATACGACTATCAATTATTCACATTAAAATTTCCCAACTTAGACCTCAGTAGAGACAAAATTCTCATTCTCAGAAGAGACAAAATTCTCATTTTCATTCAGAATTGTCATATTTTCATTCCTCATTTACCCTATAATAATGTAATTCTAAATCAAGTCCTCAGGTTGCCTGGATTGTGGCAAACTGCAAGTATAACCTCACTCACTCAAAACATATTTTGAATAAACACTGACAGCATTACACAGGATAGCATGTAAGAGATGAGAAAATCTTGAAAAGTACTCTAGTATGGAAGAAACTTTCTATCATTGTTATACTTTTTTTCCTGCTAATAAAAGTAAAGTCACTTTGAGAGTACTCTCAGAAACACTTCACAATCAGTGGTATTAAAGGTGGATGAAATGACTCGCAAAATAAAGAAGGTGTAATTTTCACTATTACACTTGAGGTAGGAAGCATCTGCCAAGGCCACAAAGTAGGCATCACATCACTGCTAGACAATAACCTAATTTTTGGAAAAGACAGCCTCAGAAATACCTGTGTTCATTTTGCCAGTTGATAGAGACACAATGTCTAAGTTTTTTGTGTACTTTTTAAAAATAAATATATTTTTCAACACCGGAGTCTCCAGATCAAGAGACCTGCAAACACTGATAAGGACTGGAGCTTTATTCCAAAGGTAACTAAAATTATCCTCAAAACTCCTAATTTAAGTTTACACTTACATCTTCTATATAGGCCCTGAATGTCCCAAAGGTGCTTTTTCAGGGGGCAACTGGACTTTCTTGTTTTTTCTTTGAAGACATTTCACTTCTCATCCAAGAAGCTTCTTCAGCTCTGACAGGACAGTGGGGAATGGAAGGATTTATATTCCTTACAGATAGCTGGTCATTTGCATCTTTTTAAAGGGTAGTTGAAGTACTTGGAGATTTATCTATATCCTCAGGGTCACCTGAGTAGTGCTCCTGGTTCCTGTAGTCTGCAATTTTTTCTCTGGAAATCCATTCCTACTCCCACACCATTCAGAAGGTGTTCATCCTGAAGATACAGATAAACCTCCAAGTGCTTCAACGGCTCTCTAAAAGGATGTAAATGACCAGTTGTCTACAAGGAATATAAATCCTTCCATTCCCCACTGTCCCGTCAGAATTGGAGAAGCTTCTTGGATGAGAAGTGAAACATCTTCAAAGAGAAAACAAGAAAGTCCAGTTGCCTCCTGAAAAGCAACTTTGAGACCTGGATGACTGAGATTTTCTGCAGACTTATAACCCCTGAATGAAACCAATAGACTTTGAACCAGGGCAAGAAGATAAACACCTTGGTTTATAGTCATGATGAAGGCTGCTTTGGACTCCTTGGACATCCAAAAATCAACCACTGAATCCTAGAGGAAATCAAGCCAGAATGCTCAGTGGAAGCAAGGTCAGGAAACAAGAAGTATCATTTTTGGACACAACATGATAAAAAGGTTATCTATGGGAAAAAATTATAATGCTAGGCAAGGTGACATGGGTGAATAAACAGAGTGTTGAAACAGGAAGACAGCTGCAAAAATTGCATAATATGGTGAGGGACAGAATGGCTTGATGAGTTTTTATCCATAGAATCACGAGGAGTCAGCTGTGATTTAATGGAGCACAACTACAAAAACAACTGCAATCTTGTTTCTTGCAACTCTTTATGGTCCACACCAGTCTCAGTCTCAGTCCCTCCCTTCCTCCAGTTTTTGTTATATTTTATTGGCCATTATATATAAAATTTGAAGACTTGATAATATACTATAAGGCCAGGTATTGGTATTGAAATAGTATTATTTCTTAGCAGGAATATAATCTTTCAATTTATCTTCTGTAAATTCAGCCTGACAACTATTTACTACAGGTAATTTTCGCTTTACAACCACAAATTTTCATTGCTAAGCAAAACAGTTGTTCACTGAGTTTTGCCTCATTTTATGACCTTTCTTGCCACACTTAAGTCAGGGGTGTCAAACTCAAGGCCCATGGGGACCACAGGGTGCTTAGATCTGGCCCATGGAGCCACCTTAGCAGAGGGTTGCAGGAGGCCATCACAGCTGAAAATGGAGCTCGGGAGGGCTGTTTTCACTGGCAAAGGGTTCCAGGAGGCCGTCACAGACAGAAATGGAGCTCGGGAGCCCGTTTTTGCTTGCAGAGCACTCAGGCCACCACAGGTGCTCCCAACACGAGTTCCGTCGAGCTGGCCATGCCCATCCTGGCCACACCCACCCCGGCCCCCCAAGCCAAACACAACCTTGATGCAGCCTTCAATGAAATCGAGTTTGACACCCCTGTATTAAGTGAATCACTTCATTTATTATATTAGTAATATGGTTGTTAAGAAAATCTAACTTACCCATTGTCTTTGCTTGTCAGAAAGTCACAAAAGGTGATCATACATGATCCCAACATGTTGCAACTGTCATAAATACATGCCAGCTGCCAACCATCTAAAATCTTGATCATGTGACCACATGATTATTTCAAAGAGGAAAGATATGTGAATGGATATTAGTCTATTTAATTCTACCCATCCAAGTATCAAAGATTCTGTGGATGCTGCCTAGGCCCTGTCATTATAGTTTGTTGTATTTTTATTTTTTGTGTAATATATAGTAATACATCTATTTGGCTTGAAAAATCTTGGGGTTCTGCTCAGGCTGCAATATCTTCCAGCATATATGGGTGTGGTTTTGGTTGTACTCATCACAGAATCAGTCTAACCTGTTTATAAATTATAATCATGAAGCTGGAACTCATAAAATAGTCCTACCAGAATATTTAGGTAGCATGAATGATAAGCAATCAGAACTAGTCCAATACATAATGGCAGGGTGTAAGATGCAGGCAAGAATAGCGTACAACCAAATAGCTGGCATTGCGTCAGGAACTGTTGCACAGTACATGGATTAGAACCTCCCAAGTCCAGATGGGAGATTCCACAGACGGTTGTGGAGAATAAGATCCTATCAGATTTCCAGATCCAGACAGACAGGCAGATGCTGGTCAATCAACCAAACAAGGATTAGAAGTCAGCTATAGTGATAGGTGTAATGTTTACCAAATGACAGCAATATCAGGAAGAAGGTATAGGACAGCAGTCTCCAACCTTTTGGGCACCAGGGATGGGTTCCACGGGTTCCACCTCCTATACCCCCTGGTACAGGAGAAGCTGTAGAAGTATCAGGGCCTGAAGGAAGAGCTAGAGAGGATGTGAAAAGTAAAGGCCAAATTGGTGACTCCTAAGCAGGGAGAATAGTTTCAACAGATACCAGGAACAACATTGGAGCTTTCTATGTAGAACAGGGATGTCAAACTCAAGGTCCACAGGCCAGATCCGGCCCCTGTGGTGCTTAGATCTGGCCCATGGGATCGGCCTGGAAATAGCAAAGGACCGGCCCGTGGTGCCTCTGCTAGCAAAAATGGGACGCGGGGGCCTGCACGCATCCCCATGCCCCCATTTTCATCCTGCAGCACCTGTTGTGGCCCGTCAGCGGCCAGTGGAGCTGTTGGCAGATTCGGATGGTGAGGAGGTTGGGGAGGAACATGGAGTCTGGGGAAGGCTCTGATGAGTGCTCTGCATTGGAGGCAGAGATGGTGCCAAGGCTGTGCGACAGTTATCAGCTGCCTTCGAAGTCAGAGATCAGTGGGGCAGTAGAACAGCTGGAGCATGTTCTCAATGTGTGCATGCACAGAGCTACCAGGAGAAGGGAACAGTTAAGGAACAAGGGTCGACTTGGGAGTAAAGGCACAGGTGGATAGTGAATGGCCCCTCCCATAGGGAACAGAGGAGCAAAAGGGGAGTGGTGTTTTGTTAGTTCGTTTCATTAGCGTGAAGATTTGTTCATGACTATCAGAGACTCCTGGCCAACTATTTTCTTGTATAGCGTTTCGCTTGGAAGCTATCGGCCTGGCAGCTCTCCAAGCCTGATAAAGTCTGTGGTTGTAATTTACCCTTGAAAGACTGTTTGGCAGGACTTTGCTGGATGTGAATGATAGGAATTCACATTAGTCTAATAAAAAGGAGTTTTGTCGGGACAAAGAGTCTGCTTTGTGATTTCCTGAAGCCTAGGTCAGAACAGTACCCTGTTGGCCAAAATGGGGTGTAGGGGGCTGCATGTGGCCTCCCCGCACCCCATTTTGGCAGGTAGGGTGCTGCATGAGGCATCCATCCTGTCTCTTCCCTGACCGGCCCACAGAGGATAACTACAATGCTGATCCGGCTCTTGAAGAAATCCAGTTTGACACCCCTGATCTAGAAGATAGAAAGTGTTAGGAACAGTTAAGGTACTAAGCAGAACCCTAATACTCCCAGGTCTCTGGTAGAGGACCCAAGATTAAGAATGATACATGCCACCCAGAAGGGAAATTGTATGTATGTATCTATGTAGGTAGGTAGGTGGGTAGGTGGGCAGGCAGGTAGGCATAAATATATAAGAAAATCAACCACTGTAATGTAATATATTTCTTCACAGTGGAGTGATCGGTATGCTTGCCTATTTACATGTTGGTGGTGGCAATTCAAGGTTTCTTTATTTTGAAAGGAGACCTGGAGAACTGGACAGATCTTCAGATAAAGGACACCTTGAAATATAAGATTATTTTTCTGACAGTGGAGCACACAACTAAAATATTGGATATTTGTCCTAGCGAGGCATTTATGAATTAGGCAAAATTATCTTCTGAACATTTCAGATACTTCTAGAGCCAGAAATCTTATTATTCTTCATCCCATGTAATCAAATTGGGCATATTATCTGTATTTAAGTTAACACAAATTAAATTAAAAGTAATGTACTTTTTAATTTCTCATCTTGTATACTTTTTGCCAAGAAACTCATAACTCAAGAGACAAATATCTCAACTGAAAAAGGCTGCCCCTGATTTAAATAATGCCTCTTATATTACAGAAATATATCTTACTTAATAGTGCTAATGCTAAATAGAACATTATTCATGTTCTTTGTTCTCAAGGAATCTCTTCTAAATTAATAACCCAACTAGTCGCATGACTATTTTCAAAATTGTAATCTAGCAGTCCTAGAAAGAAAGTACAGTATTGAACAGAGATACTAATTACAAAAGCTAATTAATTCCTACAAATATATGTCTCCTAAAAACAATCCTCTTCAATTTCCACTAACTTCTCATTTCTGCAGCACTCCTCAGTTGTTAGAATGAAGAAATAAAACTCAAACCCCTATAATTCCAAAAGAACAAGCACCGACAATCTAAACATAGTAGTTTTCCCTGAACTGCTAAGTAGCAATGATGAAAGACCATCTCCTTTATTATTTAAAAATATTTAAGAGCTATTTTTACTGCTTTGTTTTCAATATTTAATGCTAGCAGTTAAAGTTTTCAAGTTTAACCACAAATACGAGAGCTTCTGCCATTTCTACCACTATTCCCACCACTGCCACACCCAGCTTGTAATTAATTATTGGCATGTTAGGACGAGCTGGTAAAAATAATCTTCCATAAATGATGTTACAGTACAAGGATATATGTTTCAGAAAGAGAAAGCAGTTCACGTGGTTTAGGATCAAAAAGGGTTGTGCAGAAAAAAACAGAAGGATCAAACATGTGCATTTAAAAGCAAAATGAACTGTAAATTATTCCTTCAAAAGCAGTAAGTGTAACAACAGGTTTGACCAATTGCCTATAGTAAGTGCAGCATGTTTAGGGAGTAAAACTCTTTCAAAACTGTTTTTAGATTCATACCTTATTAATGAGGTTAAAAACTCTACTTTCACCTATAATTTATGTATTACATAAGAATTATTTTTATTGATCTCCCCTTTGTTTTACTGCATAGCTTTGTCCTTTTTTTCTTTGATTATTTTTTAATTAAGGAATTGCTCCAATGTTAACTTGGGTTTCAGTTAAAAATAATAGGGTGTTTCCAGCAATATACTTATTACAGGCAATAGTTTAGTGTTCTGAAAAATTAATGATCTTCTAGTAATATCTCCTATTCTTAAAATTAATCTCTTCATAGAATATTATTTTCAAATAAATCTTTGATGAAAACTCACTCATAAGGAAAAAATGTTTCATTCATGTGGATAGGAAGTTTGTCAAACAATTTTTACTTAAATCAGAATAACTCAGCACAGGTCAAAAAGTGTCTCTAATATCTTGTTTTATAATATTGGTTACTATTAAGGTATAGGCGGTAATTAGATGGGAAAAAATGAAAACATTAGGCAGATTAAGAAGTATATCATATAACCATCATTTCAGTTGGAGGTAGCACAGAAGGTGGTTTTTTTTTAAAGTAAAATGAATAAAGTTCCTGTGGAAGGCAAAATGTACATCAAGTTTCCCCATTTTTTAAACTCATATTAGGCAATGGTAAACCACACCTCTATTTTAACAAGAAAGCCACTGAATAGACAAGACAAAATGATAAATGGTATAGTGCCAGATGATGGGTTCCTCAAATCAGATGGCACTCGCCTGATGATTTTTCAGTATACTAATGGCATTTATGATGTGGCTAAAATCTTCTAGATGTCTACTTGCTGATGCGATTATTTATTTGAAAGACATATAAAGTTGCCCACTTTTTGCATCATACCTCTGGGTGGCTTATAATCAACAATTTAAACAGTAAAAACCTTAGAAACCATTGCAAAACTCCTGGCCCACCAAAAGCAACACACCTCCAGACATCCACAAAGAACATTATGGGACTCCAGATTCACAATCTGGGAAAAGCCAGGCCTTCAAAATTTTACTGGAAGACTAGGACAGGGGCCTGGTGGATCTCAGGGGAAAGGGTGCTCCAAAGGGTAAGGACCACTACCTCACCTTATTTCACCCAGTTACTAAAATAGTTGCTGATCCTGTTATGCAGAAAGGAAAATTCCAAACCGCAAGACCAGACTTACAATAGGAAAATGGAGCATAAGAAATGGAAGAACTCAACAGTAAAGACCCAACCAGGTTGTGTTGTAGAAGGTACCGTGAACTGCCCATGGGCAAATTCAAGTCAACCTAAAGCGGAAGAACAATTCATCCAGTTGGGTGGTTCTTGAGAAGATAATCTTGGGCAGAAACTTCCCTTTTTCAAGGAGAAATCTAGAATTGCTTCAAAGTCCTAAACTTCATTTAAAGTCCTCCATGACATTGGGCTGGATTATTTGAGGAACTATCTCTACCTGATTATATCTGCCCATCCCATCAGATCCAACAGAACAAGCATGCTATGGGTCCTGTTTACTACATAGCTAACTGGCAAGTCCCAGGAGTCAGGACTTCCCTCCATGGCATCCATCTTATGGACATATCCTGGCTCCCAAAGTAAGGTTAGCTCCATCCCTGTTGATTTTCTGTAAGTTCTTCAAAATTTGGTTATGGCAGGCCTGGTGGCCTAGGGACCAGTCAGGTACTGAGGTGGCTCAATTGTTGTTAATGTCAGCCTTGGAAGCCATGAAACCGAGGCCTCTGCATGCTGCCACATAATCACACATGAGAAATAGAAAGGGAGTACTCTCTCATGGCAGTTAGAGGGGTTGTAGTCAAAACAATAGTCTTTCTAGGAATGTCAAGGCCATTCTGTGCAGCACCTGGAAGAGGAGTGCCAAGATAGAAGAAGGAATGCTGGGTATAACCTAAGATTGGGGAATGTGATTGATGATGGTCAAATGAATTTCTCTGAATTTCCCTTTTGGATGTGGAAAAACCTGGGCCTTCAGATTCAGGTTTTTCTCAGATGTGCCAATATGGTTTCTTTATTAAACTCTTACTTGGATTAATTCTTATCTGAGTGCTGAGTGATTTATTGGAACTTAGATGGAACGCTGACAGTTAATATCTATTATCCTTTCTTAGCTTTAAAAAATAGTAATTGGTAATTGTTTTATAGTTTTGTATGCCACCAGAGTCACTTTTTCATGAGATGGCATATAAACTTGATTGATGGATAGATAAATAGAACTGGAAGGAAGGAATCCAAAAGAACTACAGGATGAATTCAAATAAGTTGTTAAGCAATTGGCATGCTAAAGCAGCCCCCCCCCCAATCCCTGGACCACAGACTGGTACTGGTCCATGGCCTATTAGAGGAACCAGGCCATACAAGTGTGGGTGAGCAAGTGAAGCTTCATCTGCACATGTGCAGGATCTAGATTGTGCGTGAAACCATCCCCCCTGCCCCGATCCATGGAAAACGTTTCATTCATGAACCTGTTCCTGATTTTTAGAAAGTTTGAGGACTTTTGATAAAAAATATCAAACAAAGAGGGAAGGTGTGGATTGAAATTCCGTGTCATAGGAATAACAACATTCAATATTTCTTATCTATGAGAACCTCTAGTATTAGAAGATGGCAACAAAAGAAGTCAGTTTATATAAAAGGTAAACAGTGGAAGATTAAATGAAATATAAACAAAACCAACAAGGTATTGCAACTAGTCTTAGGATGGTGAAGGCATTAAATGGTAGATTGCTTTTGTCTTTTAGGATTAACTATCAACAGTAAAGGAACTTGCAATCAGGATAAATGCCTCAGACTAGAACTTGATAAGGGGGCAATGAAGGCTTTAGAAAAGATATTTGGATATTATGATGCAGCTATGCTTACAGACACCAGAGCTGTTGTGAATTAATGTCCAAGCATAGAGAGAGTGCCAAGGTTGTGGAAAGCTAAACAGAGATAGACAGAGCATAATGACTCTGAATTTAAAAGATGCAGATACTCTTGTAAAGGCCTAAATATCTAATAAAGGGACTAAATGAAGAATAAGTCAGCACCTTGTTTGAATTTTGCCTCTGCCTTAAGGTCATTAGGTTTCCTTAGATATGACATTCCATTTCTAACATTATGAATAATAATAATGACATATGGCACCACCACTGCTATATGCTACCCATGGAATGCTCTGAACGCATAAACTGCACAACAAATTCTACGTACAATTATAAAGTAGGTGACTGCTTCATGGTCTTTTTTTTGCACTTTCTTCTTGTCACTCAGAAGATGGACACATTTCTATTTCAGGTAAGCCATGTCTGAATTCAAAAAAATATAGATGATCACTACATGACAGAGTCCATTGGAGTTGGGTGGCCAATTAATTCAAATGGCTGTTTTCTGTGTCTCCATAGTGTTTCATAGTCTCCATAGTGTTTGGAGTTTTGCAGCCCAGATACATTTTTTTTCTAGGCCAAGGGAGGTGTATACTCTCAAAAGAAACAAGAGGATAAAGACAAAAAGTACGTTTGGTTTTATTCCACTCATTGTTAAATTTAATTAAACACAGTTATTATGATTGCTCTTTAGTTATATACTGAATGTTTTCCCCTTCTTTTGTTTTAAAAATGACAACTTGTGCAATTGCTACAGATCTGTACACCTGGTAGCATTCAGCACCTGCTCTAAATCCATTCTGGAAACCACTCCCTTCCCCCAACCTTCCCCCCCAC
>JANHFL010008395.1:154736-165673 GCA_032468155.1 Oxyrhabdium leporinum
CAACCTTCCCCCCCACCCCCAAGAACGGATATTGAAAGATTGTGGCTAATTGTGACAAAAGATAACGTTCACATATCCTTCAAAGATACGTAAAAGTAGATTTTTCAGGCAGCTAGCCTCTTTGTCAAACCAGATCCGCTGAACCTTCTTTTCTTGAATACATATCAAATGTTAAGAAATTATTTTATACACTGGTCATTTTATAGAGAAAATACTAAGAAAATCTAGATATTTCTGCCTAAAAGTACATGTTCCTTTGCATGAATGATAAACTTGTCTGGGATAATGAGGAAATAGGAAAATTAAACATCTCTGGTTAGATTTCACTGTCTTCACGCGTTTGATGATTGTGGCACTCCATTTAAGTTGTGTTGTTCCTTTTATTCAGATTTGTTTTCAGAACGGCATGAAAGCATTTGCTGATAAACAGTCAAGATTCCTTTCAGAAGATCTTGCTTGCTGAATATTGTAATAAGAAAAAGCTAATCCAGGCAGAGTTTAATCCACGGCAATTCTTCCTATCACATCCAGTCAGTAGTGGCACCAATCTCCCTTTATCATTTTGTTTTCAGATGCAGTCCTATCATCTTAAAATTCTGCTTTCTGTTGTGCTGGCGATGTTTCACAAAGCTTGTCAAACACTGAATTCTTGCTCAATCGCATTAAGGATTTGAAATGAAACATATCTAACAAAAACAGCTTTCTGCAAAATAGATGAAAGCAGCCCATGCTGAAAGGGAAGCCTAGAAATGACAGTGCCAGACTGAAAGGAAGTACCAGATTGAGTAAGACTGGAATAACAATGTTTTTTTTAGAAAGAGCAGAAGCTAAGTTAAGCAATATTTTTTTAGTTTTGCCTTGTTAAAATAATTCCAGGTGGTTTCCTGGTGTATTGTAGCTCAATTTCTTCACATTTTGTAAATGTTTAATACTCTTCATTTAATGACTACCTTGCTATTTCATTCTCCTTGAGGAAAATTTATAGTACAATAAAAATATTTAAAACAATTCAACTGGTAAAAAGATGAATTTTATCATTTAAATAGTAAATTCAGTAGTTTCAGAGACAAAGATAATTCAACATTATATCCACCTAGACAGAAATTGGTTCTGCTTCAGAGGTATTGATTTCATAAAGTTATCCTCTATTGGCTTTTCCATGATTAGTCAAATAAGCTCTGCAATGAACTGCATTTATACCTATGCTAAACTATAATTGTGATTCACAAACCACAGTAAGTTGCATTCATACAATACTCTTAAGATAAACTCAACAAACCACATTTCTTGTTTAGGCAATGTGTGAATTCAGCCATATGGTTTGACATCACAATCCAAATTTCATCCAAACTGATGACAAAAAGACCGCTGATGAATCAGAAAATAATCATGTGGTTAGAAAAATTCAAAGAAAGGAGGGAAGAGAAGAAGAAAAGGATGAGTCAGGGTATGGCCTAAATAGATAAAACATGATTCAGCTGGCATATTGGTCCCAGGCCAAAGTCATAAATATAATGCTTCTGAAACTGGGAGATAATTCAGGAATACCGTTATGAGGTTTCTCCCTCCCAACCCTTATGCCAGGCAAGTTCAGGTTCACACATACTCAATGCTTAACTTTTTCTAAGGCACTGTCTTTGTGACACAAGCAAAAGCCAGCTTTCCCTCACCCTTCCCTCTCCAAGAGAAAGAAGCTTTGTTCCATTGTGAGGTTGCAAGCAGGCATATAGGGAACTATATAACAGATGGGGGAGGGAGAGTTATCAGCTTCTGCTGGGGAGCTAGCATGAATAAAAGGATTTCCAGGTAACAATGAAATCAAAAGGGAATTTGATTTCAAGGGCAGTCTGTTCTCTAGAGAAATAGGAAAAGTTAAACAGAAATATTAAATATGATTTTTATTTTGCATGTCTAACATCATTCCTGTGTGCATCTTGCTCCCTTCCTCCCCATCTTTGTCAATTTTAAACTAATGTTAGTGTTACTATTTATTGTTTTAATATTTTACATTGTTATTTTATTGATCGTAAGCCACCTAGAGTTGCCTCTAGGCAAGATGGGCAACATCTAAGTTTAATAAACAAACACACCTAGAATTCTGTGCAACAGAAATGCATCTAAACTGGAGAAGACCAACGTTATTTTGTGCTTTGCCAGTACTTTTTATTTCTCTTCATTTTCCCCCTTTTGGAGGTTTTTTGCAGATGCTGTCTGTGATTTGATTAATTTTGTATTTTAATCTCCTTTGCTTCTGAATGTTTTGGTTGTGAATAATTTAAAGCCAAAAATCATGATTTATGTTTTCTTTTCCTTTTTAAAAAAGTTTGATTTTATTTTTCTCTTGTGAAATTGATCTATTGCTGGACACAGGAGAGGGAGAGATTTTTCTAGCCACATACATCAGTGTTACAAGTCAGGAATGTTTATAGATTCATTTTTGTCCTTTTCCCCCCTTTTAAATTATCATAAAATCACACAGAACCGGAGGACACCCTCTTTCTCACATGCTGCTGAGGAAGACACCACATGAGGCATCTCCTGGAAGACAGAAAATAACAATAGTAACTACCATGCTACAACAACAAAGCAAGAAGCAGAGCCCTATGGTGTAGACTTAAAAATATTTGGGGGCAAGAAGTTTGAACACTCAACCTTACACCCTACGGGTTCAGACATGCTACTGCAATAGTCCAAGATTTCTTGGTAGCTTTTTCTCTTGCTTTGGGAATTTTTTTAAAAAAATATTTATTTATTTATTTATATTTGTCAAACAAAAATAAGAACAAGAATAAAAGAATAAAAATATGACAGGGATGACAGGAACGTTAGTGCGCTTATGCACGCGCCCTCTACTAACCACTTAAGTATGATGTAAGGTCCACGGAAGTCAATTTGTGACTGAAACTGAAAATTTGTAGCTGAAACAACTGAATCAGGTAGAGCATTCAAGACTCTGACAACTCTATTACAGATATATTTTTTACAGTCAAGTTTAGAAGGATTTACATTGAGTCTAAAGTGGTTGTTAGCACACATATTATTGCGATTAAAACAAAAAAGGTCATTTACAGGTAAAACATTACTAAGTATAATTTTGTATGCAATACCCAAGTCTGACCGCAAGCGACGCTGTTCTAAGTTATCCAAACTGAGAATTCTGAGCCTAGTAGCATAGGAAATTCTATTGTGTACAGAAGAGTGCAAAACTTTTCTCGTGAAACACTTCTGTACCCGCTCAATTGTATTGATGTCAGATATATTGGTCTAGCATAAGTTTTATAAGCTTTCATTAGCAATACAATATTTCCAAAAAAAAAAAAACCTGTGGAAAATTAAATTTACAACTCTTAATGCTTTTTAAGCAATGCTGTTACAGTGAACTTTGGAGCATAGATCGTCAGAGATAAGTACACCTAGATCAGGTGTCGGCAACCCGTGGCTCCAGAGTCGCATGTGGCTCTTTCATCCCACTGCTACGGCTGTTGCCGGCTGGCTCCACAATTGATAGGGCTTTTGGTTAGGACAGGTAAAGGAAAAAGGACGCTGCACTAGGAGGAGACTCTATGGTGGGGGAACCAGAGTTCCAGTTGGCAGAGGAAAAAGGATGCTGCGCTAGGAGACACTGTGGTGAGGGAACCGGACTTCCAATCGGCTCCAGAATTGAATGGGGGTCTTCCAGTTAGGACCTTTGTGGCTCTTTGAGTGTTTAAGGTTGCTGACCTCTGACCTAGGTCCTTGACAAAGTGAGGGTCATTAGCTTGTTCAATGCCACCTAGCTTATACTTGACATGCTGATTACATCTACCAATATGTAAGACAGATTTATACTTTAAATTTAAATATATGATTTATTTAAATATATTTAAATCATGTATCTCCATGCGCTTACAACCTGAGAATAATTAAAACTTGACTGCAAAAAATAAATAAATTCAAGAGCAGTAGCATGTCTGTCCTTCTATATGTACACTAATTAGTTCTTGATAATTATTTCCAGCTATGTGAGGAACAGCATAAATGAACATTTGCTGAGGATGCACTTTTCAAATTCAATTCATCAAAGAAGGTACACACAGCCTTTAATTATCCCCAGGACAATACAGTAGGGGCCCAAGTTACAAAATGTGTACCATGACACATATATGTTCTTCTGACAGTATGATCTATGTGAGAAATTTGGAGCTTGTCATGATAGATATTTTGTCATTTTAGCATCATTGTGTCTAGCTGCAGATCTCTATGCAAAGACAAATTCAAAATATAAATCCCACTGCTTAAAAGTAGAAACTGAACATTTGATCCACTGCCTGCCCCTTACTCTCTATTTCATGAAATAGCTGATGGTGAAGTTTTTCTATTTTTAAATGCGTTAAATAATTCAAACATAGAAATATTTTTACCTTTACATTTTCTTAAGTCTGCTTTTATAGCCAACAGCTAAAACAAAGAGCTCTTTTTTCTGTCTTTGATGTATCTGATGATTTACTAAGTCATCTTATTCTTCTTCAATTGGTTTATCATTCTTATGAGATGCTGCACAAATTCTATTTGATTGCTTTCATGTCAAATGACACGAGGGGGTGGTAGAATCATTTTGATTATTTCCATAAAACACTTCCTTTGTTTGATTGAAGAAGAGTGCTGTAAGTGAAAGTTGTAGCAATATTCCTTCTACAGCAAGGAAAATGCAAGTACATACAAGGGTTGGATCTGTGTGATTGAGCTATTTAAAAGTTTCCTTATTAATATAGGAGATATTTTCAACAAATATATGGAACTCATTTCAGCTTCTTTTTTTAAAGATTTAAATCCTGTAATATACTTCAAAGAAAGCCTAAAAATAGTTTTAAAGACAATAAAAATAAATGCCAATAAAAAATATTAACCCACCTCATTAAGCAAATCCAGATGTAAACTGTTAACAACATAAAACAACGGAGCAGCAGTCATATCAGAAGTTTAAAGGTTAGCACCTTGCTACAACCCCAACCCATTATTGAATGGCTTTGTAAAAGTCCATAATTTCCAGAAAGATTTCATTTCTCTGGAGAAAAAAAATGCTATTTTAGAGGCACTTTTACTTAGAAGATCCTGTGTCTTATCCCCTACCATTTCAATCTCATTAAAATATGCAATTTGGAGATAGTCTCTGCTAAATTCTTACAGCATAGGCAGATCTGAATGTGAGACATTTAAAGGCTAAAAATCTAACCTTGCAGTTTCAGTTTAAAAGAAACTTACATTTCGATCTCTTTTTTCATTTAGGAGTTGAAGGTTGTATATCTTGAATTATAATATAGCATTTATAGTATAATTCATAGTGAGAACAATCAAACTATGGAACAGCTTAGCTTGCCTTCAGAGGTTGTGGGTGTTTTATCACTCGAGGCTTTCCAGAAGAGACTGGACTGCCATCTGTCAGAAATAGTATAGGGTCTCCTGCTAAGCAGGGGGTTGGACCTACAGGGTTCCTTCCAACTCTGTTATTGTATTTTATTCTATTTCCTTACACCTTCTTTCATTATTTCTCTACACCAAAGAGATTGTGGCAGATCCAAACTGACCCAAGATAAATGGTAAAGTGTTTTGGTTGCCAGGAACAAGACCGAATCCAGGAGTACATTTTTCAGCTTCCCATTTATATTATGTCATTAGGAGACCTGAAGGTCTTTTAAAATCTGGGCAGCTGAGGATATCCACTTCTGATTTAAGGTTTCATTATCTTTCAATATGTTATTGGAAATATTGGTACAATCATACAGGTGTGGATCTAGAATATTACTTGCAACATAGAAATACATTTCAATTTTACTTTTGAAATACATGTTTTAATACTTCAAAGTATTATAAGATATACTCTATTAGACTTCAGTTCTGATAATGAAAACGGTTTTCACTAACTATGGTAGTGAGAATTTCACTGCTCAGTGAAGGTCAAGTATCTCCCTTGATATTTGTAAGATAACATGCAAAGCCATTATATAGTATACTTTTCATTTTGTTGACTGTACTTCAAAAATCATTCACACTATATCTCTAAATTATTTTTGCAGTTGAGTAGAGTATATCTGGTAACATCTTGTATCTTTTATCAAATCCTAGTGGTCCAATAAAATATCTTATCTATGCTGGTCTCATATAATAGCTTTATCTGAAACCTGCATTTTCTCTAGGTTAGTGTATAAATTAACAGAGTTCATTTGATATTTTGTTAGAAACCTTTCCTTGCATATTTACTAAGAAATAAGCCCCACTAAATTTAGCAGGTCTAACAAAATTACAAAAGCAAATATGCAAATTTGCTAATCAGTTCTAAGGGAGCAGAAATTGTATATGCCCCATTTCCCCAAAAATAAGACCTATCCGAAAATAGGCCTGGCATGTGTTTATGCATGTACCTAATATAAGACCTACTCCCAAAATAAGCCTTACCTAAGCACATGCACAGCCGGCTACCTTCCCATTCCAACTGGTTGCTTGCAGTACCGATGACATGAGGCGAGGTGGGGGTGGAGCATTCCCATGCGCCCTGAATTGGCTTACCTCAGGCCCCCCGCATCCACGCCCTGACAACTGCCTTGTGGCCCCGGCACCAGTGCGTCGCTCAGCCTGCTCCTCCGTTTACGCCACGAGCAAGCAGAAGTGGTGGGTTGGCGGCCACACAGGGTCCTGCTGGACGGAGCTTCCAGAGCCACTACTGGAGGCAGGTGTCAGGAAGCATGAGGTAGCTCCATTCCTGCATCTCATGGCAGTGGCACTGCCACACCGCGCAGCCTCCTGCCCCAACATGAGCAAGCAGAAGTGGCCCCCCGTACATGGAACAAATAAGACATCCCCCCAAATAAGCCCTAGTACTGATTTTTGAGCCCAAAAGAAATAAGACGGGATCTTATTTTGGGACAAACCCAGTTAGATACTGCTTGTAGGAAATAAGATCTGATACAGGACTGTTAATAAGACTATTGTACTTTACATGCTTGCTCATAGGGCAAATTATATGGCACCATTTTTTTTAATCTATCTGACCCATGGAATTGTCTATCTGACCCATTGTTTAACATGTCTTTTTCATGCCGGCTATCATGCTGTATTCTGCATATGGAATAATTCTGCTTTTTTATTTGTCAATTCACTGTCAGCTTATTTCTCATTCCTGGAATCAAAGACTCAGTATAATAAATAGGTCAGTTTTTGAAGTAAGTGTACTTTTTCTATTCCTTCTGATATGCTTTTGATAAACCAACTACATATCTGATTTTCTGACACTAATTAATATTCTTTTCTTGCTAATTCATCATTAGTCATCAGCTGGGGCAGAGTTGCCAACTTATTTTGTTTTTATGACTCACAAAATATGATTTTTTTAACACTCAGTGCTATGTCTCTTGTGCCAGATTAAGGTTTTGTACTTTAATATCATTTAGCTTGCGGAAAAACAATTTCCAATGGCTATTAGTTGCATATTTTTATATATCTCACATATCTGACATGCAAACCTCACTGACTTTATGTAGTCTCACACACTATTAAATTATGTTCAGATACCATCCCCTGACTGGTATCAAACAGGCTGTATATATAGCATTTCAGATTTGATCATGAAAAAGTGCTTTGGAGTACATAGGGGCACTAAGGTTAACATTCTTTCCAATTTCCTACAGCACATTACTCTTTTTTTCTGGGATTGTTCAGACAATCTTGGAAGAAACATATTTGGTTTAAGTGCTACATATACATCTTGTGCATTTCAAAGTATTTTATTCTTACTCCAAGGTTCTTAATAAAAATGATGAAAGCAGTTTCATAGCATAAGTTCCAATCCTTTCATATCTGTACACAACATTAGGACATATGTACATTAGGGCAAATGCCAAATATTAAGGTTTACCAACTTCAGTATCATGTGCTGCATTCATATTAACTTCAGGAACCCTCTACAAAATAAATTAGATTTATTGTACCATATGCAGCAATCCATTATTACTAAACAAATACATAGAAATAATATTAACTGTAATTAGATTTAATATTAACCAAGTAATTAGATTCAAATTAAGGTAGTTATACTTACATTGGGCTGAAATAAATACAAAATTAGTTATGGTATAACTTCAAATAGACCCTAATTAACAATTAATTGTACACATGTATATTCAGAAATAATACACTTTTTAAGTAGATATTTATACATTGTTATGATTATCTATATTCAACTCTCTTAGATAGTCTGTTAAATCTGTTATATATATTCATGCCACTTGGGGTAATTTTATTTATTTTTTATCATGCTATTAAAATTGCATCTATTTAATACCACTATCTAAAAAATAACTTTGCTAGTGTTTGCTCTGCTGTATATTAAGCAAGTGTCCAGAGAAAAAAGTTCATTTCAAAATTTTACAGAGGATTTCTTCACAACTGCCTCTAATTTTGTTGGCAGTAATAGTATCTGACAATCGATGAGTGATGAAGAAACAAAGGTATAATCTCCTGGCAAACACTGATTGCTCAAGGCTTGCTTAATAAGCTAGCTAAGTAAATATTTTTTTTTCTTGATATGTTTTAGAAATTCTTGATGAAGGTGCTTATTAAAACTTCTGGTGTGGCATATTATTAATCCTTGGTCTGTTTTCTTTGTTTCCTGAGACTTAATGGAAGCTGCTCTACTGACACAGTTTAAGAAACATTTGAGGATTGCTGATATACAAATGGCAATATTTAATTGGCAGCAAGAAAAACTGATATGATCTATGCTTAGCGCTTATTACAAAGAATAATCACACTTTACCATTTTTAAATTGCTAGGACATGGATGTTGTTGTCTTTTATATTTGTACATTAGAATGGCATGTGAAGAAAAAGATTCAATATTAGCAATCCTGAAAAAAAATGTGGACATGGCTTGCGGTCAAATTTATGCTGTTCAGAATAGATTTGAAAAAAGAACTTTAAAAAGAATTACATCTTCAAAGTGCATTCTGTGATAGGACCCAGAATGAACTTATATATAAAAAAGAAAGAAGAAACAAAGGGAGTTCCTAATTTAGATACCTAGAATTTAAAAGTATACCGTGTTTCTCAGAAAATAAGACTGGATCATATTTTATTTTGCCCCTCGAAAAAAAAGGCTAAGCCCTTTTTTCAAGGGGTACCCTAATTTTCCTCCACCAAAAAGCCTCCATTCCAAAACTTCAACGGTCGGAATGGAGGCTTTTTGGCGAACGCTTCCCCAAGGGGCCAGTGGGCTGCAGTGCCATGCCCACCACCACTCCCGGGTTTATTTTCGGGGTAGGGGCAAAATTAGGCCCACCCCCAAAAAAGTAGGGTTGGGCTTATTATTGGGGTGGATCGTGTTTTGGACGAAACACAGTAGATTAAAAGATATGGAAAGTGAAACAGCAAGGAAAATAGTAATATTCAAGTAATGTAAATATAAAATGTATTGTAATTGATTTCAAGCATAAGTAGTAACTTTCATTATAAATAGCCTGGTGGAAGGTGCTTCTCTATTCTTTCTTCAAGCAAGATCAAATGTCCCTCAAAAACTTTCACAATAAATGATGTGACACAATATAACATTTTCAGAGCCACTCCATAGCTATCGTTATGGAGTTATGGTTTATTAAAAAAGCAAAGAAAAAAGACAGAGGGTATTTATGCATGCTTCATAGGCATATATCCCTGACTAGAGACATCCATTGGATCTAACGCTTTAATAAAAATGATGAAAGCAGTTTCATGGCATAAGCTCCAATCCTTTCATATGTGCACACAACATTAGGACACATGTACAAAAGGGGTGGAGCTTCTATCATGATCATGATGTCATTTTCCCCTTGGCCTCTCTGCAGATACTTTTTATCCTAAGCATTTGAGATCTTTGTTTTCATTAAAGCTATAGCTGTACTTCTATCTGCAGACAGACACTTGACATCTGTACTCCAAACAGTGAAAAAGAAGACAAAGTATGCAATGTTAGTTGTATGGCCAAATGAATGTTTTCCTCCCCCAAGTGTTTGTTAAACTTGTGAAATGAGACACTCTATAGAAAAGTGTGATTGCATTCCAAAGAATTTGTTTCCACTTGGGAAGAAAATATCTGTTCCCTAACATTTTCTTTGTTTTACATCCCTCCTAAAAAAAAACAAAGTGTGAAACATTGCAATATTTTAAATAACCTCTTAGTTGTATAAAGAGTTCAGATTTATATGTATGTGTTAAACTGTTTCTGGTATCAAATGAGTAGCTAACAAAATGCAAAGCAGTCATAGATCTTCAGAAAGTTATACTATTTTGTAAAAGGTGAGATATCATGTGAATAATTTAATTCTAACACCGTGGATTTTATATACCATCGCTTTCTTATGTCATATGCTGTAGATAAATTGCTTGTGTATAATTAAGCTGTATATTTCTGTCTAATCCATATAGAGACAAATTATCCACATTTCCATTTCACTTCACAGAGTTTGTATCAGTTTTGCACACAGAGAATGTTAATGAGATGCTGAAAAGTAATCAGATGCTACAGGGTAATATACATTTACCTTTTTGTTTCATAGCTATATTTTCATAGATGCTCCCCATGGTGGAATCTTAATTCCAATTTCATATATAGCTGTCACCACAATCAGCATCCCATAAGTGAACATAAATAACCCAGAGAAACAGAAGGTTGGCTATAACATTTGTACATTGTCAGCAATATTCTTCTGAATTGCAGAAAGGTCAGAGAAATAATTTTTATTTGAAGTATTACTTGATACTATTATATTTTATTGTTCCTAGGTTGGGAATTAAAATGAGCGCTAGGACCAAAACAGAATTGCCTCTGTAAAATATGCTATATTGAATATTGGCATAATAATAATAATAATAATAATAATAATAATAATAATAATAATAATAATAATAATGATGATGATGATGATGATGAT
>JANHFL010008395.1:179745-227356 GCA_032468155.1 Oxyrhabdium leporinum
TTCCCCCCCACCCCCCCATCCCTGTCTTAAATCCTAGACTTTCAACACCATATAATTAGATAAACATTATCCAGATGGTTGTTTCTTTGGCACTTTATATTACACCAGTCAACAAAATCCTAAATTAAATTTCAGCAGAAAAAGACATGCAATAAGATCGGGCACTTGCATTTTAAAATCCTAAAGCAGAAAAAAACTACATTATAAATAAATTCTTGATTTTAAATTACTATTATCTCAAGCCAATTTAGAACTTAGGAAAATATTTCTGAAAGCATAATACGACTCCCTACTTCCTTCTTAAATTAATCGTAATTTAAGATTGAGATAGAGCAAAACCCATTCAAATCTATTCATGCCAAGAGGAATTTCAAAGAGTACTAGGACTGCAACTTCTATTTCCCGAGGAAGCAACATAATTGACAGTTCAAATGTATATATATTTACTCAGAAGTAGATCTCACTGAATTTAATTAGGCCTACTGCAAAGTAATTACTTTTATGAAAGTAAAGATAAAAGTTGTCAACCTGGGGTTATATAAAGCTCCATCTTTCTTTCCTGCTACTGAAAACTGCCTTCATATCTGAGGGGTCTTTACTTTCTGTTCAGGGATGAGGTCACTTTACGTATTTTGCATACTGCTTAGCAGGTAAATGTCCTTGGTGAAACTAACACATATTGATTTATCACATATAAAGTACATTCTCTTTAAGGTTTTCAATCCTTTCCTTAATGCTATTTATCATAATCTACCATATCAAAGTACCCAGGCTGAATCTTACATCAAAATATTTAAAAAGCACTGGAGTTGTTGGTTTTTTTGTGTTTTTTTTAAAGACAAATTTGAGAGGAGATATCTCAGAGAAGGCTCACACAAAGAAGATTCCAGATATAATACCTGGGGTTAAACTCCCTTCTTATCGAGCCACAATTTGTTACATTTTCCAAGCACCCTATTGCAAAACCAAACAAACCATATTATGTCGTAGTGCAATTTGATATGGAACCTAATTAATGTAAGAAAGCTTCCTAATATTTGTATGTCCAATCCTAGTATAAAAATTTTTAATATTACATCAATTGATGAATTTTAGGCCCTGTCCCATATTTTTCTAAATTTATATTGCATCTCTTTTAGAAGTTACAGGTCATATAACGTAATATAATAAGTCATCACATATAATGGTTTAAATCCTTGCAACTGATACCGAGATTCATAAACAGTATAGTGTTCTCTCCCTATAAAAGGCACATTAATTTTCAGCACCATGACACATATAAAAAAGCTACCTTGAGGTAATTCTTTTTTCCAGCAGCAACAATACTTGTGTTGGGTGCTATTTATATATTTTGCAAATGATGTCACCTTCAGCACTTCTCTCACAAGAACAGATAAAAATAACTTTTTGTAAAATATTTGGCAAATACAGTTTTAAACCACTTGCTAAACATGAAGTAATACAGCTTGAGACTGGGAATGCAGTTTCATTTATAAAAAAATTTACTACTTTAACAAACAAAATCTAAACAAATCACTTCTTTGAACAAATTTAACGAAGTATTTTCCACTGTTCTCTCATCCTTTTGACAAATAGTATGTACATAAAAATATAGAAATAAATGTTTTCCCTGGAATAAAGATAGAGGTTTAAGACTTTTTTAAAGGTATTTGTCTCTTCCTGGTTCACTAAATTTCCCGATTCCCTCTGCTAAATGAATTTATAATGTTTATATTGGGAAATTATATACTATTCTAAGCTGGTTAGTATGAAAATGATATTTTGAGCAAGGCAAAGGAGAAACAGGAAGGGTATATTATTAGCCCTTCCTTTTCCTTCCCGAAATTTAATATCCAAAGTAAGTAATCCAAAGGTTCTGTGAGTAATATCATTCAACCTTCAGAATGTGCCTGAGTTACTTAATAATGGAATCTGGAAATGCACTTGTTTTTAAAAGAAAAGAACAACAACCTTTTCCAGTTAGAGAAGAAGATAACTTGGCAGAATGTCTTGGTTTTATGTGCCAATCAAGGTGAAAGGTTGGAACGACAACATTATTACTACATGTTTCTTCTAAGGAAATAAAAGCAGTGGAGTCAAATATGCTGAATTTCTGTTCATTAAAATAAAAAGGAAACACCTTGAAGATAATAAAATTATTGCAAAAGTTTACATAACAGCTTTTGGCTATTGCTAGACAGAATTCATCCTTCAACCCTTACAATGAAAAACACAGACCCGGTATTGTTTTAAACTTAGCTTTAGGCCAAAAATAGTGATTATGACAGAAATACTGAATTCTCTGCTACAAATTTGCATGTTGAGAAATGAAGATTATGGGTTGTAGATTACCTTTCATGCTATTTCTTTCCTTCTTGCCTGAGTTCTTTTACATCCAGAACTATTAAGAGGAACACTTTTTGGTTGATTCATGAAGTGCTGCCCTATATTATTTCCATTAATACAATATCACTGTGGCAAATTTGAGTTTAGGTATGCAATAATATATAAAGGTTCTCTATTTCTCTTTAAAAGTCATAAGCGACAAAAAGGGGCTTCAAAATATTTTACATTATTACTTAGTTAAAATTAAAGTTGTTTCCTCCCTTTGTTCAAATTTAATGAAGTAGGAAAAAAGTATGATTGTATTTCTATTAAAAATCATCCTTGTCCAGACAATTCTTCTGGAATTATGTTCCAGTCATTTTCCTAGAAAAGTGAGCCATAAATATTAAATCAAATTTATTGAGGTTATCTCTCATTTACATGGCTGAATGAGTCTAAAGTACAAAGGTTTATTACTTGTAAGTAGTAAATGTTTAATTTATTTTTTCACTAGTTAGGATGAATACGAGCAGTGTTTTGAATGGTTTTAATATAATGAACTACATAATTTATTAAGAAAAGTTATTTTTCAAATTATAAACTTCAAGATATTGTTGCTGCTACAATTAAATATTATCCAACTTAAATGAAGAGATGATACAGTCTTTGTCATGAATAATGAACCCGTATTCTCAAAATACGGCAGTGTGTACTAAGGCACTCCCCTCTTCTCAAACTTTAATGGCATTTTATTACTCATTTATCTAGTTTGCTCAGAGGTCCTTCCACCTCCCACCCAAAAAAAAACCTCCCACACAATTTTTATTGCAGAAAACAAGCACAGAATCAGAAATTGTTCAGTGCATTTTAAAGAGATATTTGCCTTGTTTACGATGCATAAGATCCTATTTAAACTAAGTCAAAACAACAATTTTAGAATAATTGTCCTACAGAAAGCAATTTTCAGCGTATGATAGGTAATTTCATTTATTACTACTTGGTCTTTGAAGCAAACTATGTCCTGAGAATACTGTAAAGGTGTCAGACATAGGTACTTTTTAGAACTGAGCATTTATTTTTATAAACAAATGTGTGCTCAAGAGCAATGGTTCTCTTAAGGCAAAAATATTTCTTCGATCTAAACCTCTTATGACAGTAAACAGTGCAAAAGTTCTGGAAACAGAAAAGCCTGATGAACTTCTTGTTGCTGAACGAACAGTTAAAATACTATATACTTACATAAGCATTGTACTAAAGGTGATGGGTAGTAATACACATAGTCTTTGTCTTACAACCATTCGTGTGGTGACTGTTTGAAATTACAGCGGCACGGAAAAAGTGACTTAAGACAGTTTTTCTCACGACTGTTGCAGCATCCCCATGGTCACATGATCAAAATTCAGATGATTGGCAACTGGTTTATATTCATGACGTTTGCAGTATTCTAGGATCATATCTACCTTTTGCAGCCTTCTGACAAGCAAAGTCAATGAGGAAAGGCAGGTTCACTTAACACTGCAGTTGTTACTAACTTAACAACTGCAGTGATTCACTTAACAACGGTGTAGAAAGGTCATAAAATGGGAGCAAAACTCACTTAACAACAAACAGTTTGGGCTCAATTGTGGCCATAAATCGAACACTGCCTATATAACCTGAGATACTTACGTTTCAGAGAAAGAATCTTTTACATTGATCATTCTCTCATATGCTGCTTCAACTTTCAACTCTATACAAAATGAGAAGCAGGCTTTTAAATTCTCTGAGATCTGCAATTAATTTATAATTATATTTTTTGAGGCAATATAAAAGTTTGTATTTCATCTGCTTTAGGATTGGAATGGTTAGTTGTTTGATACCGTTTGGACTGTTTGCTCAGGTACAGATATGATTTGCTATTTTTAACTTGACATGGGCCCTTTGGTTTTAGTAAACAAAGATGTTTAATCTTTTTCAGGCTTTCAATAATTACAAATGTGAACGAGAGTTTCCCAGTCCCATAGCACAATCTGATTGTATTCATACAATGTTACAATGTAACTACTGTAACTATTTATCAGATTTTGGTCTTTTGGATATTATATAGGTAGATGAAAACTTGTTCATCTCAACTGAGCAAATCCTTTTACTTTGCACCTGAAAAAACTATAGTTTTCAAACAATATTACAATTCACACACAGTTCATGCAGTGGTAAGATTCAATCTTACGCATAGTTGATAATACTTAATTTTATTGAATGAATTGGAGTAACTTCAGATTAGGCATTAAATCAACTGTGTAGATCTTCAAATTAAAATGCAAAGATTTGTGTTGGAGCATATAGAGATGCATATATTAAGAAATTAACTAAATTTCTTTAAAGCAGCTACATCTTTTTTTGGCATTGTAAAGCTGCTATGTAATTCCAGGAAAATATATATTTAGTTTACTGAGTTGCTTCTAGATATTAAATGCATGCTCCTGCATGTTCTAAAGCACATTTCCACATTCTCATTTGAAATTCTGCACAGCTTTAACATACAGGAGCTTTTAATATTTATTATGCAGAAAAAAAGAAAATGAAGCCTACTTATAATAGCCAGACAAATTTCATTTGCAGAATTTCCATGTGTTAAAACTTATAATGGCTCCAAGTACATAAAAGTCCAACTCTAACAATATTAGAGAAATGTAAGTGAACACTTCCCTCTCCTGCTGTTTCTTTCTCCATAGCTGGTCTCTCCCATATAATTTTCAACCAGCCAAAATCACCTCTATTACTGAAATTCAATGGGGTAAAATGAACTCACAGGGAGAAGTGGTGGAAGAAAATAGTAAGTATAGTTATGCATTCCTCAAGTATTCATCCTCTTTGCTGTCAAACAGGATGCCAGCAACTACTTTGTACTATGGTAGATTATGGATGGTGCACCATATATTGTTGGATGGCAGTCATTGTCCCTCATTATTGGCTATGCTGTCAAGGTGTGATAGGAATTGGAGTTCAGCAAGATCACATATGATAGCATATTTTGCCAACCCTCCTGGGCATGAATGCTGTTTTCAGTACAGTCACAAGATCTATAGAACTAGCACTTAGCAGTTAGACTTATATGCCACTTCATAGGGCTTTTACAGCCCTCTCTAACTGCTTTACAGAATCAGCATATTGCCCCCAACAGATTGGGTCCTCATTTTACCAACCTCAGAAGGATAGAAGACTGAGTCAATCTTGACCCAGTCAGAATTGAACTGCTGGCAGTCAACAAAATTAGCCTGCAATACTGCATTCTAACCATTGTACCACCATGGCTCTATAATACTGTTAATCAGCACTTAAGATAAATCAAACATTCTTAATTGTTTTAAAAGGCGCAGGAATTACTGTCTTGGGATTACCTCTTCAGATTAATCTTCCTAAATCTAAAACACCATTTGCTTTATACGATGGTGTCTAAGTTTCAGGTAGCTCATAAATTGAAAATCAATGTGCAGAAAGTATGAAAAGATGGATGGACCAAAGGATCTTTCCAATTAATGTAATACCTTGGGGTATCAGAAGTTTAGTTTTCTTTCAATTTTGACAAATGAAATGGCCACAGATGGCAACCAAATATTCTTTGCTGTGGAAAACAGTTAAAGCGAGCTTAAAATTTGCCGTATAAAATAATCATGTGTAAATAATCATAAAACCTTCTGAAATCAATTACTGAGATCACCTGGTAAGCCCCCGTTTTTCCAAATATTCATTAACTCCGCTGATTTTTTTTAATGTCTTTCCTCTTCTTGGAGTCCATGAAACCAATCATTACCCTCTGAACTGAAAGGAAGCAGATCCTGAGGTAAACATCTGCTGGCTGCACACATAACAAGGTCCAGAGAGACTTATCCAGAAGTTGCCTCTTTTAATACAATGCTGAATTATGTTAGAAAATGTTTTTTGTGCTTTCAGAGCCACACAACTGCCAGAACTGCAAGGCTTGCAAGGCTTAGTATCTCTTCAGCCTTTCCCAAGGCACCCCAACACTATCAGAGGCACTGAAACTATGGCAACTGAATAAGAAAACAGCTTCCATGATTAATAGATGAAGAGGCCAAGGACAGTGTCAAGCCAAACTATAATTTTAGAATGACAGAGGAATTAACACAGACTCCTGTCAAACTTGCGTTAAGCACATGATTTTGATAGCTATCAATAAAAAATGGCTATATGCAGATATATGATTAAGTTATAACAAATTATGTGCTTCCTCATTTTTCTCTTCCTTAGAAGATGCCTCCTATGCAAAATGTTTTGAAAGGCATAATGAAGAACCAAGCAGTGAAGAGATACACAGTTTTGTGAAATATGACATTTGGAGGGGAAAATTGAGATTTCTGGTGTCAAGGTATAACCTTTAATTATTTTATTACAAAGACAAAAACAATACTTTCCCTTACAGTAGCTGCAAAACAGTGTTCATTTTAATTGCTGGAAAGCTTTGTGTCATGCCCAATCATGGATTATGCATAGAATAAATTCTGTTTTTAAAGGACATAATCAATACGATAATCACAATTTCACCCTATAAAATATTACATCCTTGACCTAGACTGGCTGAATCCCTGTGATAAAAATACCAGGATTTTTTTATCATGTTCTCCCTGAAGTATTTGGTTTCCACTGAAGGTAGCCAAAACCAAAATCTATAGCATGCTTGTCCAATCTCTTGGCTTGCCTGGACTGCATTGAGTGAAGGGGAATTGTCTTGGGCTGCATATAAAATATGTAATATAGTTAATGTATATAAATTGCATAGTAATGTTAAATATTTATGATGTTATGGGACAGAATTACCACCTGTCCAAAGTCGCAGATTGGACACGACTAATCTGTAGGGTGATGGTTGCACATAGATACAAACATAAACTTTTTAAAAGAATGCTGGATGAGTCCTCAGGCTGACATGCATATAGAAATAAAAACACCACATATTTCTACATGGTATGACAGATTCCTTCCTACACAAGTTTTTGCTTCGTAGTTAAAAAACAAAATTGGGAAGACCAACGTATTCTGCGAGAATTTCAAGTCACTGAAACCCTGTATATAGCAATAGTTACTATTAAAAATACTCTTAAAAGGAAAGGTCAGTACTGAATTCAGTGAGTTACCATATGTCTCTTCTCTTGAGATGCAGCAACTGTCAGTTCTGTTTATAGCTGGCTTATCATTTTCCATTTCTTTTTCAGTCTGCACATAGTTAGTTTTGGATATTGTTTTAAATAGACTATGATTGAGGGGTGGGGAAGGAGAAATTATATTATTTGGTACACCAAACAAATACATGCTGGGCGTGATAACATTCCATGTGAAATTGTTTCAAGCTTTCAAGAAAATTAAATTGTGCCATTTCCCAGTGAACTGATATGCTATGAGCCTGTCAAGCAGAGTTCAAAATACCTATGATACTGCTGATAAAACTTTTGATTGAGTTAAATTTAAAATATGAAAACTGACTATTTGGAAATTTTTACATGTATTTGCTAATACATAATGTACTCATGTTCATATATTTATCTATATGTGTATCGGTATTTTCTTGCTTCCTGTTCCTGCTCTGGTTCTTAATTAGTAGCTTTTATGCTCCATGCCAAGATTTCTAGATTGTATAGATTATATATACATACAAGCATGTAACTATCCTCTGACAGTCTGAATAGTTCAAAGGTTTGTTTTCAGTTTTCCACAGCAAGTTTCAGAAGCCCAGGATAATGTCAGATGGGATGACACTATCTGAGCTGCAACTGCCTCCTCTGTAAAAGTGTTTCCCAAATGCTTTTTCATTAAAAGATCATGTGAGGCAGCAACCACAGTATCTGGTATCGAACTAGTAGTAAAAAATTAGGCCAATGCTTTAAGCTGTGATAGATTGAAGCTGTTACATTTACAATGCTAGTCCAAAAGTGGGATTTAAATAATTATTAAGCAAAAATATTTTGCAATTATTTTGTATATAATTCAGTAGAGACATCTTGGTCTCTAAGGTGATAACTATACTATACATTCTACTAAAACTCTATTAATAACTACACTATACTGGTTCAATAACCCAATGGAAAATTACAGTCATCTGGAATGAATCAATTAAAAAAAGTCAGTAATTTTTTAAAATTGAGGATTACACAAATCAGCTTCTGTTTTTCCATATTGGGATTATTAGACTTGCAGTTTTAGAAGCCCATCAGAAAAACTGATATATTAATTCAACATTTGATACCAAATTCCTGACCTTATAATTAAGAACTGCTGATCTTTCTTCCAGCACAATTTGACAAAGTTCTTGGATTTAAGCCAATTGAGCATCAGTGAAATTGACTGTATAATTCAACTTAAATCCAGTTATTTTACTGGATTACTTTATGAAGAGTAAGATAATCAACCAATGATAAATTCAGTTATATAAGCAGCATTACTGGCAATCATACCTTGACGTATTTATTCAAAGCCAATTTCTAAATAAAAGAAACCAAACTTTTATCATGTCAAATTTTCAGACTGACAAAGCAATGCATGGAGCAATGCATTGTCCTCACTATTGACACAAAGATGCATTAAAATCATGTACTGTGAGGGCATGTTATCAAGCAAAAGAAATTTCACTCAGTTGAGGTTAATGCCAAAAAAGTCTGAAATAATCTATAGAGGTTAATGACTGAACAGTCAGAAACTACACAATATCATACTTTGGACCCACAATCAAGCAGAAAGTTGATACTACCATAATGAATGCATGGGTGCTCTAAAAACTCACCAAATTCATTTAAACTTGGAGCTAATAACTTAATGGCAAATTACTTAGGGAAATGACTCAAACCTATAAAACTGTTCATTTTGCAAGGCGTCATATAGATTACAAGTCATACAGATAATTAGCGACGATTTGTTGAGTGTAGGCTTCATGGGTAGAGGTGAAAAAATTAGCTAAAGACTAGCCAAGTAAGTCTTGAACAGAAAACGTTGTAACTCTAAGAACAGTGAAACAGGATTATAGGTTAGAATCCAGAAGGCTACAGGTACTAGTATTACAAATCTGATTCCTGTTGTTAATAATCATGTTGCAACCATAGGTTAAAGCAGCAGCTGCAAACCCACAGGCAGCTGTATCTTTGTCAGGTGAGTTGATCGCAGCATATCTCTTACCTATCTTTGCTTTGAAATGTAATTAGTTAATTACTGAAAGCATTTCACGACCCACCAATTAAAGACATCGCAGAAGAAAGACTAGCTTCCAACTAGTTCCGCTGCAATAGAAAAAATGTTGAGAAAGATGAAATCAAGAAACAGATTAACAACTGAGATGATGACCACTGTCCTACACTTTCTAGTGTTAGTTTTTTGTCTTAGACACTGAGCTACATGTTAAACATACTTTAGGTAGGAAATAAGTCTTTGCTTTCACGTATGGTGGTTAGTGCCATGAAACAGTTTGCAGTCACAATCAGTAAAATATTCCATATTCTGAAAAGACTATCAATATTCTAAATTATATAAATTGGGGGGACCTTAGTTTCTATAAAGTGGAAGTAGATAACAAGGCAACAGTAACTATGTTCTGAGCTATATGCTAAATTATAGCCCAAAACAAACAAATGGCCTGCAGCTTTATTTACGACAATTTTAATGCTTTCATACTAAACACTAAGCCATAATTTGTTGAAAAAAACCATAAGATGTAAATCAAAATGAATGATTTATACATCACACCACTAAACTGAAAATAAAATACATTATGGCTTATACATGTAAATACATGTAAAACAGGGATTCTAGCCATCTCTTACTGGTTCACGGTAGCACACTTTTTAAATATTAGTTCAAGGTCAGAGAATCTAGAGTTATCCTTGTGTTTCCTCCAGGACATGATTCCCTCATGGCCATGTCACTGCTCTAAGCAGGTAAGAAATGATGGGGAAAACCAGGGGTTTCCTGTTCCAACCCTAGATCCTGATTTCTGTGAATTCTGTTTTATTTCATGCAAATGATCCTACTGATTTCAATGTAGCCATTATCCTGTTCATAAGATTGCTCAATTTTACATGTTTTAGCCTTTGAAAGATTAAACCTATCACTGATATCTGTCTTGAAGATAATACCTTACTTTTGTTTCGAATGCATCTTCTCTTATTTCTTTCCATATATCATGTCTCAAGAATTTAGAATGTTACAATACATTCAAAATTCCAGTATTATACTAAACTTATCCTTTAACTTTTCAGAATACTAAGTACTTGTTTACAGAGTTTGTGTACGGCATAACAGTGTATTTTTCTCAGTAAGCAGGATGTAATATATGTATTAGTGGAGTTCAAATGAATTTCTTTTATATCCTCTATTGTAGGAAATCATGTGATTGCTGTCCTGTTGCATTTATGTAAGGTTCTTCCTACTCTTCTGAAGTAACACCTTTCCTTCTTCCTTTCCCAAAGAGGCAAATAACTTTACAACTGCCCACTTCCTTTTAATGAACAGAGTTTCCTTTTGAATTTATCACATTTATCACAGGTCATTAATTTGTTCTTTTTAAAAAAAATCAATGAAAGCAGCCCTTTGCCTTTAACTCCTGCAGCATTTTTTTCCTCTCCAGAATACAACAGGCATAACTTCAACTGTTCCAATTATATATCCTGTGTGAAACATAACATCTATTTCTGTTAGTATTAAAACAGCTGGGGATTTTTGGTAGCCCTGCTCTTTATTCCTCTCCTGTCAGTTATTTCCCATTCAGGAACAGTAGATTAGAACATGAAGTACATCTCTTTAATCATTAGGAAAAAAAATAAACATTTTTTTATGATGGAAAGCATGAGCAACATGTGGACATTAGGTTCTTTTTACACATGGTTCAGATCTTCTTTGATTTGTTGCATAAAACAATGGAATCAACTATCTTCTATTATACCATTTCCTTCCCCGCCCTTCATGTTTTAGTTTTTACTCGCAGGATGTTCTGCCCTCAAGAGCCTATATATGTTAAGCTATTTTGGAAGAGATTTTCATAAATAGAAAATATTAAGGAATAATGATCTGTATGTTACTTCCTTAATCCTTACCCAGAGGGCCCTGACTTTTGATTTTAAGCTTTCCTAGGAGCAATCAATGCTCCAATTACAAATATTCTATATTTCTTGTAGAGAAATATCACTTGAAAAGCATCCCTCATACATTTTTTTGCCTATGTATATATGTGTTTATGTTTATATACACACACACATTTAGTTTTTTTAAATATTGTAAAGATTTATAGATCCACATTTTCCTGGTTCATTGCGAGATTGTGGTAACCAGCAGGATTTTGTACCGAAAGCTATGTCACTGTATGAGTGCAAAGACCACAGTTGGTCTTGTCAAGCTGGTTTTGTCAAGGACAAATAATAATATAAATGGATAATAGTTGGAGAGAGAATGTTGGCATTTTTATTTAATTTAAGTCAATATTTAATCTTGGTTCTAAAATATTTGGATTAGTTACTTTAATTTAACAGAAGTTACATAGTACTTGTGGTTAGTTTCAAGATATGTTTATAGTTACCTAAAGTCCATTTTACTCTTATAATGTTGTACATAACCAAATATTGGTCCTTGCTAAGAATATTTAAACTGGTGATTAATTTGGAATGGGCCTGGAGGTTTTCAAATACAATTATATATATCCACTCATTTCCCCCAGCAAAAAAGATGGATTGATTTATAAAACCATGAGTACATATGAAAAACAATAATGCCAAACCCACAACTTTAATTACTTAATCCTACAGATTTTCATTCTTTTTTGAATAAAACTTTTCCAAAATAATATTCTGTGCAAAACACTGAACACTACAAACATATTGTCCTATGTCAGAAACCCAAACTTTTCAATAAAACTTTCTGATAATATCCAAATGTATTTCTTAGATCTGAAATCCATACCCCTCACCATATTTAGGTTACATAAGCACAGGAAGGAAATGATCCAGCAGCCTTTCATAAGCCCACTCTGCTCATCCCCCAAGGGACACCCCCTCAATACCCAAGTTCCTTTCCAGGTCTCCAAAAGACCAGCAGACAGGGAAAACAATTCATGGGAGACTGAAACCTCCCACTTTCACTCATGCAAAATCACAGCCAGGCCATTTAATACAAAAAACCTTGCCATTAAAAACTGTTCATACCAACATAACACACAAACACAAACTAAATTCTTCCCAACAGCACCATCTTCTGCCCTCAGAATCAATTTTGTCTCCTACTGGGTTAAGATAGTTGTTGGTATGATGGACTGATTTCTTTGAAAGAATCTAGGTAGCTTTGGAAAAAAGTGACTGCAGTTAGAATTGTACTTTCCCCAGTGCATTGGTAACTTGCTTCCATTAATCCTTTAGACTTTTAGTGCAGCCCAATACTTTATTAAGGAAGGGGGGGGGGGAAATCACAACTCCCCCCCCCAATTCCTTAGAATATCCTGTTCTCTTGTGAGATTCAAGGAAGAAGGTTCACAGATAAACAGGAAAGCTTTTTGTTTTGTTTTATTTTCTGTTCTGGGTTGCCTGTTCACTAGTGTCCAATGAGGGGTTTGACCAATTGTTCCAGGGGTCATGGAAAGTCATTCTGCATATCCTTAAAGACACACCCTTTATTATTATTATTCCAAATGATGTTCCAAAAATCAATCCACTGACTGAGCAGAGAGATTGTTTCTTGTATCCCTGATAAACTTCTATTTCTGTTAAACCAATCTTAAACTGGCTAAGTGCAAGATGTATTTATAGATATACAGATATTCATTCACACACACACACACAGACCCCGCCCTCTCTCCCTTTGCCTTTAGATCAGTCTGCCCTATCTACTGAATATTCACATAAACTAAACAAGGAAATTCGTTTTCCAGAGGCCCACTTTGTAATTGTTGCTTTCTCCGCCATCTCCTTTAATTGTTTCTCACAACTGTGTTCTTTCCCCAACCCCATTACCTGAGCACCGAATCTCTCTCCTGTGCTCCTCGTTTCCATTCTTTGTCCAATGGAAGGATCTCTCCTAATCGCCTTCAATCACACCTCCTTCCACTGTTCGCCTGTCCCTCCTCCTAAGTTACCCTTCCCACACCAGTCAGAAGGATCCTGGGGCCGCCGAGCCGCCCAGATAACTCCAGACCCGGAGCTGCGAAGTCCTCTCTTTCTGGGACTTGGGGAGGGGAGGGGGTGAAGGGGGAGGAGGAGGAGAACGGCGGCATGGAGATGCGAACGAAACGCGAGCCCCGCCTCACATCCAGTCTCCACTTCCCAAGGCAGGAAGTAAGCCAACATGTGGCCCAATAACCCAATTAACTCTCCGTTCAGCGGAGTTCGCGGAGCGTCTGCGTATATGCTTGTGACAACAGGAGCCCAGGCGGGCGACCCCCCTTTTGCCCCAGCAACAGCAGCTGGGGGAAGGAAGGAATGGCAGCAAGAGCCCTGCACCGTGCGAGAGCTAGCAGGCGCTGAGCTACCAGCCGTTCCCTTCCCTGACACATCCACTAAGACCCCACTTCCATTCCCTTAGCCCCTTAGGTCTCCCGAGAGAAGCAGATTGACAGCCCCGCGCACACACACACACACCCCGCTCCTCTTAGGAAGCGGGTAGACGAGCTCCGAGCTTGCGCCAACCCCAAGCTCCTGCCTTGCAAACAAAGCCAGAAGCGGGCGGCGGCGGCAGCACCAATAGACACCAGCACCCTAGAGACCAGGGTGGGCAATAAACAGAGCATCCAAGAAGGCGGAGAGGCGTTGGCTCAGAGAAGAGGGGGCGCCTGAGCCCCAAGTTCCCCGCCTTCAGAAAAAGCAAGCCAACCTGCCCTGCAGCCGCCTTCTCCTGCCCACATTGTCTTCGGAAACAAAGACTCCACGCCCAGCTAAGCCCCCCAAGGAAACCTCGTGTCAAGGGATGGGCAGCGCCGGGCAGAAAGGCGACGGCGGCGCTACCCTTCGGGAGCGCATTGTGCGCGCTTGCCGCTGCTTCGGCGGAGCAGCCGCCCCTTCCGCGGCGCCCGGGCGGCCAGCGGGGCAAAGTGGCCCAAGCTGCAAAAAATAGAGGGACTTCGGCGGGAGGGGTGGGGGGAGAACGATCCCCGAGCAATACCGCAGCGCTGGCGGTCCGAGCAAAGAAGAGCGTGGCAACAGTTCTCTTCCTCCATCCCACAGGCAAACATAATCTTAAAAAAGGGAGCCCAGCACGAGGGCCGGTGGGACAAGTGGCCTCGACATACAGCCTTCGCAAGCCTCGCCTTCCTCGATAAGCCTCCATCGCCACTTGCTCCTCATTCTGCTGCAGCCTTGCAGGACTTCGCAAAGCTCCGCTCCGTGCAGCCTTCCCCGACTCCCGAACAATGCCCCGCGTGGATCCCTAGACGCAGACAAACGGCGCGGAAGAAGAGTTCACGTACCTCGTCGGTGCATGTATTTGGAGCCTTAAGAAGACTTGCTGATAGAGCGTCCCATTTAGTAATCCAGTTAAGGGGATCGCTCAGCGAAACTCGATCCACTCTCGCCTTTGCAATCCTTTGTCATTATTAAGTGGGGGGGCTTCTTGTGGAAACGGAGAGGGGGAGAGAAGCTTAGGACCCGAACTAGTTTGGGGAAGGCGAACGCGATGTGTTCATCTCTACTGGAGGGGGGGAGGGGGGAAGGGTAGGTGTGGGGAGAAGATGCAGGCTCTTCGATTACTCCTCGTCCAAATGCCACACTGATTTCCACTCCAGTAAGTCCCCTTCCGACGGATCTGGGAAGTCCTTTCGTTGTCTTATTCTGCCCTTCCCCAAAAGTGCTACCGGCTGGCGAGATCGCTTTGTGGAAACTCCTCCAAGGGAAGTAACCTCGCTCGGGCGCCGGCAGGAAAGTGCGCTTTTCCCAAGCTCTCCTGGTCATTGAAATGTATTTGGGGATGACTTCGGAGCAGCGCCTCTCTCTCTCTCTCTCTCTCTCTCTCTCTCGATCTCCTCTGCCCTGCCTCTTCTCCCAGCTAGACTCCGTCCCAATACTTTCTGTCACTGGAAAGCAGCTTGGCTGGAGGTGGAGTCAAATCCCGGGCTGGATTCCGTGGAAACGGACCGGCCCAATAATTATTTCCACCTACACCCACTTCTGCGCATGAATGAGTGTATGCCGATTGGGCGACAGAGTGGGTTAGTTGTGCGTGGGTGGGTGGGAGGTATGTGTGAGCTGTGGGCACTATCAGCTCTCTTTCAGAATTAGTTCACCCTCCCCACTACCACCGCCGTCGCACTTACGAAACAGAAACGAAAGGGTGATAAATTGGTACCTTTCTATCCCACGCTCTTGGAATAAGTTTGTTTAATTGAAAATCTAAAGCTCTGGGTTTTTTTTTAAGAGAACGGTTTTATTTTAAATTAAACAACTGTAAAGAAGAGTTTGAATGAAAAAAAAGTGGACATGTTTCCAAACAAGCGTACTGTACCGTACCGAAAATTGAAGAAATCATCCGAAAGAACAAAGCGCAAGAGGCACGTGTAGAATTAAAGCAATGACAATCGCCTCGTAGTTATTTAAGTTTAATAGATGACTACCGCCTCTGCAATTTTATATAATTTAAACATCCCACGCATGCACAAGAACTGGTATTTCCTTGCCTGCCATAGATAACTTACCAGTATGGGAGTGCAAGACTTCACGATAGAAGGATCTCCTCTGGAATTGTAATACTTTGGCTGTCCATTTCGCAGTCACCCCGACCAAAAGCTTTCCAGCTCAGAAGCATCCCTGGGACAACGGTGCGTGCGTGTGCGCGCGCACTATTGAAATGCGTACAAGATAAATAAAATGCACAGCCATTGTTCTTTTAAAAAAAAAAAACTATTGACAAGCAAGAAGCACTACTTGTCCCAAAATAATCTTGGAAAACTGGTTCATAGCCGTTAAAAATTAACTTCCTTCCCTTATCTGACCATGCCGTATTTGCTCAACTTTTTCTTGCCTGTATTAAACTTTTAACGGCTCAACGCGATAGCGTGTCAACAAAGGAGTAAAAAAAACAACCGGCGATTAACTCAATTGGGTCCGCGAAGGAGTTCGCCGAGGGAAAGGCCGTCGAAAAAAGGTCTCCCCGGTCCTGAAGAAATAAGACGGGGGGGGGGGGAGGTAGACAGAACTGCCGGACCCTGTTCCTGCCCAGCGAAGGATCAGCGGACGTCAAAACTCCAACTGAAGTCGCTGAAAAACTCGAGGTGCAGTAAGGAAGGCCAAAGCTTTCTGCCGCAACCTCTTCCCGTCCGGCCACGCGCAACTCCAAACTATCAGAGATCATCAACGCGCGGCACACTCGTGTATTTTTATCCTACGTTAACCACGAAAGTCCTATCGCCAAGGGAGAGAAATAGTAATTGTGCCTCTTGCAATTCGCCGCTTTTGCCAGAAGGGGACGCTACGCCAGCGATGCTTTTAATAATCAATTCGACAAAAGTTTGGCGCTTTACAATGAACGGTCCAACTCTCGACCGAAGCCTTATTGCGAATGCGAAAGCGTGCTGCTCTGCTCCCAGGATGTCTCCCTCCACCCTAAGGAACAGAATGGGCTCATCACGTAATGCGGAGCCGATGTGCCGGAGCGAGACCGTCCTTTGACTAAGTTCTCTGTCTCAGCCGACACTCCTGGCGATGCTGACCAGCGCGGGGCAAGTAAGCATTGCCCTCGCAGCAGGCAAATGACAGCGTTGGTCGACGTGCCAGCCCTACCGGCTATACGCAGGCAGTTGCGTGCGTGGAGAATGCTAATCAAATGCGTTCCGGAATGGCCATCGCGTCGCAATCTTTTCATGGGGATCTCTGCCATATCTGTCCGGACCTTCCCACGCCTTTCTTCCCACTCCACTCCACATCCCTCCCCCACCGTCTACACCAAATCTCAGCCTAAAAGCTACTGGCTGGGTTAATCCGTCTTTGCCTCGGAGCCAATCAGCCCAGCGAACAGCAGGAACAGCAGCAGCAGCAGCAGCAGTAATAGTAATAAATTAATCCCTTCAGCATCCCAGCCCCACCCGGCAAGGAAGCCGACTGGCAGCCGCTTATCTGAAGCTGCTCCTTCGGAAAGTCGTATCGTCTGCGCCTCTAGCGGCCAAGGAGGCTCAACGCAAGAGGAAAGATGCCACCTTGCCCCGCTTCCCATTCTTGTTTTTCCCGTTTCCTTCCAACGTGCCCCCCACTCCGCGGCTGATTTACATGTTAATTGTGTCTGAGAAAACTTATTTAATTGCCAGAATTAAGCAGAGCAAACGGATTGCTTCACGAGCGGAGCCAAATTAATTCTGGGTTTAGCTCCTTCCCTTAGAGAAACAAACAATTAAGCTGTCTTGTTTGCTTTCTATGGCTACATTTGCATGTCAGACGGATTGACTTTTTAAAAGTTAGACGGGTCTCTTCTTCTCTGTCGCTTCTTGTTCTAATTTGAACCTCACCTTTCTGTCACTGTTCTCAGAGGCGGTCGGTTGAACTGAAGAACCTGCCAAGTTTAAACATACAGATCCATCAGCAGATTCCAACATCCGCGTTTGAAATTCAAGTTTTAAATTAAGAAAAAAAGAAAGAAAATCATTCAGGTGCAGTGGCATGCAATCATGACCATCAGACTCTAATCATGTGTTAAAGTATATGGTTAGTCTTTACAAGTAGTGAGGAAAACTGGAGAACCAATTTGGTGGGAGACTGAATTCTGGTCCCTCTGAGGCTTGAATGACTGGATGACTTTGGACCGGTCATTCTCTCTCAGTCCAATCCACCTCACAGAGTTATTGTGAGGAAAATAGGAGGAAAGAGTATTAAGTATATTTTCTTCCTTGAGTTATTTATGAAAATAATAAAGGTAGGATAAAGGTAGGATTAAGAGCTGTGGTGGTGCAGTGGTTAGAATGTAGTACTGCAGTAGTGCAGGCTACTTCTGCTGACTGCCAGCTGCCTGCAATTTGGCAGTTCGAATCTCACGAGGCTCAAGGTTGACTCAGCCTTCCATCGTTCTGAGGTTGGTAAAATTGTTGAGGGCAATATGCTGACTCTGTAAACTGCTTAGATAGGGCTGTAAAGCACTGTGAAGGGGTATATAAGTCTAAGTGCTATTGCTATTGCTATAAAAAATATTTGAAAAGTTTGAAAAGAGTTTCAAGACCTATGAATAAGACAATACATTACTCTGTTATTTTCTTTATTTATTGCAAGAGTGCCTAATGATATCTATAGCTTGTTCACTCCACGCAATACATTCAACCTTTCTATCTGGCTGACATGTGCCCAAATGCCACCAGCAGCAAACTCTGAGGATACCAAAATGATATCTTCACAATGACCAGGAACTGGAAAGTTGTTTAGATGGCTCCTCTATTGACTTTGGATGTACTCATTGGCTCTCTATTTGTGGCTTGTAAATTTGTTACTTTTATTTTTATTTCCATGTAGCTTTTTATATTTTTAAATATTTGTTATGCTTTAAATATATGCATTGTATTATTAATTGCTGTATACTACCCAGAGTAAGTTTTTATGAGATGGGTGGCTATATAAATTTGATTAATAAATAAAGCTGCACAATGACATCATCAGGCCAATGATATCATTACACACTTCCACATCTGATGCAGGTACACGAGTCAATCCACATAGTGGATGATGTCATAAAGGAGGTGTGATCATTATCCATCTCACATCCCATGGATGACTCTGTTATCTGATTTTGGGTCATTCCCATTACACTGAGAAAAAGCAGGAACAGAAATTTGACACTGACAAATAATCAGGCTTCAAATAGAGAAACAGATCCATCAGTAGATTCCAACAACCACTTTTGAAAATTAAGTTCTAAATTAAAAATAGAAAATCATTCATGTGTAGCAGCATGCAATTATGGCCACCAAACTCTAATCATGTGTTGAACATGCTTAACCTTAGATTTTGGGAGAGAAATTGTGCATTCATATTAATCAGATGCAGTACAGTAGCTCAACATGGTATCATAAAACAAAAACATTTCACCTTTCACAATTTTATCTTCAGTGTAATCCTGTGAAACAGGTTAGTCAAAGGGAGACAACTATCTGGAGGAAGATCTGGTGTCAGGACTGCATGCAAATTTGAAAACTATTTATTGCTTTATATACAGAATTTTTGTCTCACAATTGTTCTAGATTATCATATCCTTATTAGTAAAGGAATAGAATAATATACAGTAGGACATATATTGTAATATCAACTAGTAAAATAATTCTGATGCTTGTGAATCCAGGCTGACCAATATCAAAATCAGTGGTAATGTAAATAAGTCAGTAAATCTTTTAAATTTAAACAGCGCAAACAAGTAATAACCAATGTAGTTTAATTCATCTGAAACTGTGCAAGAAAGTTACTTGGAGGTCCTTTCCACACAAAAGAACAGCACAGAATCTCCCCTTGAAGACTTTTTGTATAAAACAGAAAAGTTTTATTTATGATTTATGTTTTTGCTGATTAGACAGGTTAGATTAGAGAAAGAAGAGAGCTGTGTTGTAACCAGAGCAAGAGTAAGAGGTAAATTTATAACTACATAACTGCTGTAAAGATTATAAACTACTTCTCTGTATCTTTTTTTGTCCTTTCTATTTTTTTTCTTATTGTACTTTTAGCTTTCTTTTCAATTTCTTTTTCCCCTTTTCTTATATTGTGTTTATTTGTATTTGTTTTTATCTTCCTTTAAAATAATATTTATTTATTTTTTTTTAAAAACCAATGAAACAAGGGCATCATGGTTCTGAATCTGAAGCACCCTTTTGGTTCCCATGCTGTAGGGCTTTTGGCAGGCTTGACATGTTGAACCAATTAACTTCAATCAGTTCAGCTACTGCTCCATAAAAAAAAATCAGAGAGGACAGATTTGCTGCATTTCCTCTGAAGCTGAGATTCAGGGAGGTAGTTCCCCTTTGGCAGAAGCCCACAATCCTTCCTGACTCCTGAGGTTTCTTTAAAGATTTTGACACAAAACCACTGTGGCATCTTTCTCCCTTCCCTCTGCTACTTTCTAGCAACCCAGAAGGGTGGCTTTGCTGTATAGGACCACTTTAAAAAAAAAAAAAAAAATCCCAGTGGGAAAAAAAACAAGTGGAGGGGAAGAACAAGGAGAAGGTCAGGATGCCAACTTTCAAGCCCCACACAACTGGGCAAGGTCAAAGAAACAACAACTACACCAAATTTAGAAAAGTATCTTTAACATTGGTACAGCCTGGATACAGGAATTTCCAACCTTCATTTATAGTGAATTAATTAAGACGAAGTCTAGCTCACCATTTTTGTGCATCGTCTATTGGCCACTTAGGGAGAATACTAGTCAATTTAAGAGAGTGTAAAGAATCTCAATACAGCAAAAATGCTTTTGGTGCCATTTTCCTGCTTCTCCAGTCACAATCTATGTGCCATCATTGTGTTTAAAGAGAGGGAAGGGAATAGAAATGCCACTTTGAGTTTCAAAACCATCCAATGCACTCTAACTGGAGAATTAAAGAAATCAGTTTTGGATGAAATGTGAGTTGAGCACAAGATATAGCCAATTTGCCAGACCCTGAGTTCTGTAAGTGGGTAGAGGGAGAAGTTAATCATTCTGCCTCTATTCTAAAAATAAATCATGTCTACTAATAACAGACTCATAAGGCTCATATTCTATGGATACTCTAGATTCCTCATGTAGCCAAAAGAGCACTATCCAGGCACACAAGGTAGAAATTAGCTGTTGGGGAAGTTTAGAGTTTTGCAGAACAGTTTTTAAAAAAGGAAAAATAACCTGAAGAGGAAGAGGAAGAGAAAGGAAAAGAGAACATATTGATTAGCTGTTAACCAGAGAAACTATTGGAGTAAATTTTATTTTTCCTGAAAAACTAAATTGAGATTCCCAGTGAAAGAATTCTACGCTGCAACATTTTGTTGGCAGTTCTCTTTATTTATAGTATGTGTACCTATCTAGTTAAAATTATAAAACCACCCACATACTAATCTACTTTCCCTCATTTTTCATTTCCTATTAATGATTTGATAACTAGTTAGGTTTTTCAAATTCTAGCTGATGATTCAGATTCACACACATGTATATGTACATGCACATGCATTAGGGGTTTTGGATCTATAAACTCTGTATTGAGCAATTGTGCCAACACCTAATGCAATAACATGGACATTATATGGCATATTGTTGATCTCTTTTTGTCTTCGTCTGGGTTTGCTTCTCCAATTGCAGAGAATAATCAATCTATCTGCTGATTCAAAACACTTGTTTCACTTGCTTCGGTTAAACCCAAGTGCACATGCCTGTATACTGAATCAGAATGCTTGTTTTATTAAGTAAAATTAATATTGACCGTTATAATATGCTACCTCTGATTTCATCAGGATCATGGAAATAGACAAACCAAACTTGCAGTGGTCATGAAGAGGACACATGCTGTGAGGCAGGAAAATAAGAAAGGTGATGTAATTTTATCACAGGGCTTGAAGACCTACCCTTTTTATTTGTTGTATGTCAACACCACATGCAGGGTTCAAATGTAGTTCTTGATTTTTATCCTTAATGGTCATAAGTCACGATGTTTGTAAAACATGACCAACTAGATTTTATGACTTTTTTTGTAGTAAATACAGGTAGTCCTCAACTTACAATGACCATGGAGCCCAACATTTTTGTTCCTAAGTTAAACAGTTGTTAAGTGAATTTTATGATCTTTTTTGCCACAATTGTTAAGTGAACAACTGCAGTTGTTAAGTTAGTAACCTCTTGGTTAAGGGAATCTGATCCCAGGACAAATGTCATAAATATGAACTAGTTGTCAAGCATCCAGATTTTGATTATATGACCATGGGAATGCTGCAATGGTTGTACGTGTGAAAAACTGTCCAAAGTCACTTTTTTTTCAGTGCCCTTGTAACTTTGAATGGTCACTAAATGAACTGTTGTAAGTCAAGGACTACCTGTACCACATCGTACCGCTGTTTCATGGTCATTAAGTGAACAAATGGTTCACTCTGGGTGTGGATTTGCTGATAACCAGAAGTAATTGCTGGTTTTAGGCAAAACCTTTGTAAAATGTGGCCATGACTTCATTTCATCCCAACCCAACCCATAAGTAAGACAAATTTAAGTTAGCTTTTGTTTATAGGAATTAAAGTACCATTTCCTCCTTATTCTGAAATGCCTCAAAGTACAGGTAATCCTCAACTTACGAACACAATGGAGCCCAAAATTTCTGTTGTTAAGTGAGACATTTGTTTTAATGAGCTTTGCCCCATTGTACAACCTTTCTTGCCACCGTTGTTAAGTCAATCACTATAGTTGATAAGTTAGTAACCAGTTGTTAAGTGAATCTGGCTTCCCCATTGACTTTGCTTGTCAGAAGGTCACAAAAGATGATCACATGACCTTGGGAGACATCAACGGTTGTAAATAGGAACCAGTTGCCATGGATCTGAATTTTGATCACATGATCATGGGGATGCTGCAAAGGTCACAACTGAAAAATGGTCATAAGTTACATTTTTCATTGCCGTTGTAACTTTGAACTGTCCCTAAACAAACTGTTGTAAATCGAGGACTACCTGTACAGAATTAGGTGACTTGCAGAAATTGGGAATAAAGACAATAAAGTCGAGGTAGAGAAAGAACAATAGATACCTGTATACTTTTCCAACAGCTCATGATGGATGGAGAATAATTTAACAAGGTAACAGGGGAAAGACTTTATTGTGTAGCCTTAGAGACTCTAATGCTATGCATACTTACCTGGAAATAAAACTTGCTGAATAAAGTAGAACTTATGTCCGAGTAAGAAGACATAAAATTTATTACCCAGTAGGAATTTGGGAGCAAAGCTGTGATGGAAACTGTTTTGCCGGGGGGTGCCTGAATCAAAGTCTTCCTGGCAGGGATGAAGCAATTCAATCCCCAGGGGGGAAAAATACCTCAGTTCAGAACAACACGTGGAGACTTCTTAATAATTTTTAATGGGGATAGAAAACATGACTTCTGAAATCCTGAGAAGCAGTTCAGCTATAATCTGAATTCATGTGGGACAAAAAGAAGACCATCTCCCTTCTATTTTGCTTGCACTAATATGCCAGTGTTTCCAAACAGTGCCCTCAGTGTATCACTGTTCCATGAATAGCTCCTCAGCTCTGTGTTATCCTTTGTATTCAACAATCATTCTACTGTACTTTGTTAGATTCTTTCATTTATTCCCTTTGGCTCTATTCACTTTTGATATGAAATTATCATTAGACAAATTCAAAATTATACTGGAAAAGAATAAGGCAATATAAATTCAAGAACCACAAAGAAAGAGGGGAAGCCTTTAGATTTCTTTAAAAAGACCCTTCATTTTATTAAACTCCTCCAATGAGTAATATGGGTAAAGAATCATCCCACATCTCAAGCAGCATTCAATTCTCAGCCGACTTGGTTTTACAATGACATGCTCAACTCATTTCATCTTGGAAGGTACCTATTTTCCAGTGGATTTACTCACAAGGCAATTGCCTTAGGATGATTTATATTTTCAAATCCAGAGAAGTGTACAGATTGAAAACATTCCAGCAATTTACTATGTGGCTACAAGAAGCATGGCATTAAAATTAAAATAATTACATGGTGCTGTATGTCTGTTTTTTGCTTTTAGATAATGAAAGGACTGTTAGAATGTGGAATTGCCTTGATTTCCCAATCTAAGATATGCATACATTCATTTGCTTCCACTATATTAGATTGTGAGGAAAAGTGTTCTTCCTGGATCAAGCAAATGTTTTCTTCTCAAGATACTTTAAACGCAATATATATGCAGAGTAACTTTTCAAACCAAAAGAAGAGAACTGAAAATTCCTGTATTGTTTACATTGCTCTTGATTGAAAACTCGAAACAGAATTTACTCAAATGGACAATTGCTGAGGATGGATGTATTTTGTTAGCAAGATTATATTTAAAAGGGAAAAAAACTCATGCAATGGCATAGTGAATAGTTTTACTTTGTATTTTTCGTCATATCCAATAGCTGAAAAGAATGAATATTGCATGTATACTTTCTATGAGTTTTGAAAACTTCTTCATTGGAAACGACATCTATTCCAGTAATAGCTTGTCATCTACCACAAGGATAGTCACCATCCCATTAAGAGTTTCATTTTTTCATTATTCTGATCTTGGCAGCTCCTTTTGAAGTTACAAAGTGTAGGCAATTTAAAGATAAGAAGGATTGTTAATTTACTAAGACATTAGCTTTGGTTGTATATTTGTAGATATAAAATTAATACAATGTGTCCCAAATATGAATGAACCAGAGCTTAGTGAATACTTGAGTGAATAAACAGAAAAACTGATAATGGTCAGTTATGGCTAGACAGTATCAAACTATGCAGCACAAACTTTCAATAGGAATACTGAAAAATTATGAAATTTCAGATTCTCTACCAAACTATACAAATTTCAGATCAAGCTGTTATTGAAAGTTACTTTTATATTCAAATTAGATACAACTGGGATGCAAAAAAAGTTGCAAAAGAAACCACTGTTCAATTAGATGGGCCAGTTATCTGATTCTCTTAAAGGCAGCTTCATTGTTCAGACAAACAATCTCCATGAACACACTTGTTATAAATTAATTGGGTCTCAGAGTTCAGGAAGTGTTTTTAAAGAAAGAGTATCACTTAGTGGTAGAACATGCAGCTTGAACATGAATAGTTTTCAAACTCCAATTTAGACGTTCCCAGAAAAAAATGGAAAAATTCTTATCCAAATACCTTTGAATGGCTTTTGCCTGTAAAAGTAAATGGTAGAATGGATTGTTTTGGAAGAAGGCAATTGACAGAACTAAAATTGGTAACTTGCCCATAGAACAGAAATGACTATAGTGCCAAGAAGTCCAAGTCACATTTATTTCTCTTTGGAAGAGTTAATGATTCTTTATCTTAGGTAATCTTCCTTGTAATGAAATGCAGAATCTTTTTAGTCTAATCTCATGTTTATGAGCCTATTCCAAAAGTGGGGAGTTCAAAGACAAAATAAGTATAACCAAAAAATGTGAGACTTATTTTGATTAAGTAGACAGTGCTATTATCACAAGACACTTCAAATGCACTTATCAGCCAATGAAATTATTCAAATAAATTTTAAAATTTACACAGCTGTAAAGCAACTGTAATTCCAAATTGGAAGCCCCTATCCTTGCTTAACAAAATACAGATGCAACATGAATGATCAAAGTAAAAGAAAAAGCATCCAAAAGCACCATTAACATAGTAAAGATCAATAAAAAATAAAGTTCTTTGCAGCTACTTTCCCAACAGATTGTAGCCAGTAGTGAAACAGAGATTCAACATCAAACTGTCTAAAGTGGTGTTTTCAAACTTGGCAATTTTAAGATATGTGGAGTTCAATTCTAATGCTGGCTGAGAAATCCTGTAAGTTGAAGTCCACGCATCTTAAAGTTGCCAAGTTTGAAAAATACTGCATTAAACAAAGATTCAGTGACTTCACAGCTAAATTCCAAAGATCAAGGAGTTGACATCAGCTTTAATAAAGAAGGAAGATCACCAAAGCTGAAGGAGGATTTCGATATGCTAAAACTTATTGTTTCACAATCCAGACTTTTTAGACATGGTTTAGTTGAGAACTGTGGATATAACTGGCCACAAAAGAAAGTAAAAAAAAAAAATTGCATTTACTCTATGGATGACTTAAAATTCTTTGGAAAAATAAAGGTGAATTAGATTCGTTATTAAAAGTCACAAAAGAATCCAGCAATCACTATAATGTTATTTGAAATCAGCAAGTGTTCAGCCATAGACAAAAAGGTAAGCAACATTGTTGAAGATAATGAAATACAGCTTAACCATAAAGACAGTAGCTCCAGAAGAAATTTGGGAATTTTGGAAGTTTCTGATTTATTACAGAATCAAGTCAAAGAAAATATGTCTTCCAAATATATCAAAGGAGTTCAGAAAATTTTGAAATCAAAGCTAAATTGTGGAAATATCACTAAAGCAATAACTATCTCGGCAGACCCTGTTATGTGATATTCAGTAGGATTAGTTGACTGGATCCAGATAGAATTTAGTAAGTTGGATTGGTTGGCAAGAAAACTAATGACAATGTACCATGGTTTGAATCCCCAAAGTGATATTGAACAGCTATATTTGCCAAAAGCCTAAGCAGGCAAAGGACATGTGAAATGTGGAGGAAGAAAAACATGGCCTGAATGACTACATTAAGAAAAGCCAGGAGCCTTTGCTCATCAATTAATCAAGGAAAGGTCTTGAAAACAAATAAGGTGAAAGCTGAATATAGAAAAGAAACAAAAAAACCCAATTTGTTAACTGGAAGAACATCCCAATGCATTGTCACATGGAGTTGGGTAATATCAGAGGTATTATAGAAAGAAAGAGAAGATTATGTTTTAGTGGATCAAGAACAAGTTTTGCCAACTAATTTCATGAAGGTGAAAAGTCAAAATGTAACAAAAACAGTGCATGTCACCTTTGTAGTGAAAAGATTGAAATTATCAGTTGATTAGAGGCTGCAGCAAAATTTCATATATTGACTACAAGCAGCATTATGACCAAGTTGCCAAAAACATTCATTGGAAAAAAAATAGGAGAAAATCATAAAATACAAAACTTGCAAAGAGAAATAGAATAACTGTGGCAAAAGAAAGCAAAGATAGTACCAATAGTGGTGCAATTCCAAAATAACTGGTACCACTTGAACACTATTGGCATTGACAAAATAATTTCAGTCAATTTCAAAAAGCAGTTTATGATATATTTAAAATCTTCAAACAACGTCTGCCTATCCCAGGTTCTTGGAAAGAACTCAATAGGTGGATAAAAATGCCAAACCCAGTCTAAACATCTGGCTAACTGTGTAACTAACCATTATATGCATCGAATATAATAATAAAGCTCACCAAGTAATTTCTTTTCCTCCAGAAAGTCATTTTTGAATGTCCAGGAAATAATTACTATCTCATAAAGATAAGTATCCTTTTGGAAGAATTTTCAGAAATTAGCCAGCAGCTTACTATTCAATCAGAGGATAATGAAGTCTGATAATTACCACTTCTAGCAGAAATAACTGGGCAAACATTTAACATTAAATTCAGTTCTAAAATCCTTGCTTGACAATATAGGCAATGTGAACTCTTATTGAATACAAATGTGAAAACCCATAGCTCAAAAAAGATATGTTTCTGAGTAATCTCTGTCAATCTGTACGTGGGTTTTTGAAATTTTATGTGACCAATACTTCTTGGACATTCTTTTTTTTTCCTGGAAAGTTTGTTGGTGATACCCAACTGTATAATTCAGCTCTGGGTCAACCAAGTGATACTGTCCCATGGTCTGGAGGCTATGCAGGTCTGGATGGGAAGAACAGATGCAGCCTAAATCCTGACAAATCTGAGGAGTTGTGGATATTTAGATACCCTCAGACAATGAGCTTTCCATCTTGGATGTGGTTGTACTTCTCCATTCATAATTGGTGCATGGTATGGAAATAATCTTAGACTCACAACTTCTGCTCAAGGAGCATGTGGAAGCTGTGACTAAGATGGCCTTGGATATAAGAGGGCCTTTGAATGTACATGTAGTGCTAGTTGTGCCATTTCCTGAACCAGGAGCTCTTCAGATAGTTACTTATGCCTTAGTGCTTTACATGAGGTTATGTTTGAAGAGCACTCAGAAAATACAACTCTTCCAGGATGCAAAGAGGGAAGTGGTAGGTAACCTTCATTATATTCATGTCACACCAGTGCTTCTTGACCTGTGCTGGTTACATGGAAGTAGACTTCCAAGTGCAATTAAAATTGCTTTATTACCCAATAAAGCACTTTGTAGCATAAGATCAAGGTAAAGACAGTTGAGGACGACCAATCTCAATCTGTTTCTGTCCATTTGTTGAGGCTGGGGAGAATGAATGCATATCAATTAAGCAATGTCATTAGCAGAACCCAGAAAATGTGTTATATCCCTTGTATCACCTGCCCTCTGGATTGATATATTCATTCCAGAGATCTAGATTACTTCCACCCTGATGACATTCAAGAAGCCATTGAAGATCTGGCTATTCTCCCAGACCTCATTAGATGAGTTATTTTCTGATGCCTGTTTTTAGGCTGTTTATGACAGTTTTACAGTTTTTGGAACTATTTTCCTCTTTTCAATTGTTATAATGAGTCAGGTGGCCTCCACATTATAAAATCAAACAACCAATCAAACAACCAGAGTACAAACAGCCAAAAATAAGCAACAGTACAAGTTTCATAGATATGCTTAATATGAATAACAATAACATAATCCACCACATTCCTTCCCATTAAAATACAGACATGATTATATTCACAAATCTAAGCACTGTGTCTTCATGTGCAAATGGGACCAGATCTATTACCAGAAACCAATTATGTCTATTGCTGCTGATAACTATAGAACAGGGCTGTCAAACTCGCAGCTCATGGGCCGGATGCATCACATGCTGGCCACGCCCAGTTTAGCGAAGGGAAAAAAATCACGATACATCATGTGATGCTGCAGTGATGACACGAGTTTGACACCCCTGCTATAGAACACTTACTGGTTGTTTGTCTGCTTCATGAGTAGATGCTACTGGTGGTAGTGCAAGAATTATAATTGAGTTTCCAACCATGTCAAGTACAACATCTTCATTCTATATGGTTCTCTTCACTGGGTTAATGAATCATTTGTTGTAAGAAAATTTCTTAGTTTAGTTGTTTGCTCTGAATACTTCTCAATTTATGTTTCAGAAGGTCCAGCCTTGAGTGTAAAGCTTAAGAACAACATCATTTGCATTTCATCTCTCCCCAGTTACATTTACCCAGATCACCATAGCAGAAGAGCAGGGCATGTTGCGGACCCCTTTTATTAAGGAAATAAATCTGAACAGAATTTAATCTTTTCTGGAGAAAAGATTGGCCCTCACCTTGTTACTTTTCTGAAAGGCCCTGAAATATAGTTCTGTTAGTGGGCTTGGGGACCATGAGGTAATAAGGAGACAATTAAGTGTTTTGTATGATTGTGTTTGTTGCCACTGATTGGGGAAAGAAGTGGGGGGGGGTTTCAGGGTTTAAAATTGTGGCTTTTTATTACTATACACCACCAAGAATCACCATATATGATTTGGGTGGCCATATACTTAACTACAGTTGTAGTATTTGTTTAATAAATAATAAATTTATTGCTTGGGTAAACGTACTGCATTTCAATATGCAAATTTAAAAAAATCAAGATTTTGATTCAGTGTGCTCTTTTCTTCAGATACTGAGCACAAAACAGTCTGAAAACTTTGAACAACACTTTCAGTCAATCCATTTATAGCTAGATAATACAATGCTTGATTACATTTTTTCCAAGAATGCCTGAAGTTCTTTGTTTACTAACTGTGGTCCTTTATACTCACTAAACTCTATCCTGCTAAACTATATTCTGATGTTAGCCAGGTGCATTCCATATCTGAGCCATGGTGGCACAGTGTTTAGAATGCAGTATGGCAGGCAAACTCTGTCCATAGCCAAGAGTTCAATCCTGAGTGGCTTAAGGTTGACTCAGCCTTCCATCCTTCCAAAGTCAGTAAAGGACCCAGATTGTTGGGAGCAATAGATTGATATTGTAAACCTCTCAGAGAGTTCTTAAACCACTATAGAATGGTATATAAGTCTAAGTGTTTTGCTAGTATTTGGTCTCTAACTTTTGAATAATCTAAGCTCTGGATGAAAGTCAGGAGGAATTTGGTGGCAACTTTTTATACTGAAAGAAATGTATACTAAAATTGTGAACTATAGCTCAATTCATCACATGTATGAACCTCATAGGATCCATGGATTTCATCAGATCTGTGCATCTGTATTTCACAAAAACTTATATCTTATATCTGTTCATTTGAAAAAGTGCTCCCAGATGCCTTCTGATCTTTGGCTACCAAAGGCTAACATGTCTCTTCTTGATAAAAGAGAATATTTGTAACTTAGAGTTGAACTGTGGATCCTTGGTGCTCTCTGAGCTTAGTTGTTTCTTGCAGCTATGATATTGTTACCTAGTTTGATAATGAAATGTCTGCAAGAAAATAACTGAGCTCAGAGAGCATCAAGGACCCCATGTGTCTCTTCTCCTATAATATCAGCTCTCATAAAAAGACTTCTAATCTCTGTGAGAGAAAACATGTCAAATAAATTCATACCTGTTGTGTATTTCTCAAATTGTTTATTCTACAGAGGTAAATAGGACAATTGATCTATATGTGCATGATTGTGTCTGTATACTCAAAGAAATAAAGCTCAATGCTGCATTGGAGCAGCTCATATAAATAGAATACTTTGGGGGAGGAGCACTGATGAAAAATAGTGCCTAATGAAAAATTATGAGGCTAAACGTTTGTCCATATCAGGGTTGGTTGAGGTACATGTCCTTAATTGTGGATTTCTCTCTCCCTCTGCAGCTGGAATGTGTAAGACATTGGCTATCTTTCACAATGTGTGACATAAATGTGCCAATGCCATATTGTGAGGCATCACAAGCCAATTCCACTGTGTGAGCAGTGTGTTTGACTTCTTTTCATTGTTTTGTTCATGGCATCCGCTCCCACTGTACAGGGAATGCATAATTGAATTTAGCTAAAAAGAATAATAGCTGTGATATATTTTGTAGCCTTTGGGCATTCACAACTGCTTGAATTTTCTCTGCATACTTGTTATATGACTCTAATATGTAAGACTTGCATTTCTTATATAGTCTACCAATCATTTCAATGTAGTCTTCAGATGCAGTTGCATTGTTTTTTTCTGGTGACAATGATGTCATTTAAATACTACTGGATTCCTGGACAGTCTTGTCGCACGTGGTCCAGGGCTCTCTGCCAAAGCACTGATGCAGATGCTATTCTGAAAACAAGAATACTGTATACTTTATAGAGATTTATGTGTATTTATGATGAGAAAAACCTTGGAAATATTGTGCATTTTGTAAATAAGTTTCTGCTAGGTTTATTCCACTGAAAGGTTGAATCTCAGTAAGGTTAGCAAAAATGTTTTCAATTATAAATAAAGATAATAAAGTTAATGGAAACTTTAAAAGTACAAATCTTGATAGCATTTTTTTTTTGCTATTGAAACAAGAGGTGTCACCCATGGACTCCAATAAACCTTTTAAAAAATTGCCTCAGCTGTCATTGGATTCAGTTCAGTTTTTGTCTTTTTCTACAAAGCATGTGCAATTGGACATGCTTCTGAAAGTTGGGCATGGCATCCTTCTATGTTACTATTTTATCTTTGTTGTATTTGGATGTGCCAATGCCATTTTGAAACAAAAGTACAGAATCATTCAATACTTTTTTCAGTTTGCTCTTGATGGTTTCCATGATAGTATAGTTTATTGAGCAATTAGCAGCTTCCTCAACCAAGCATCGCTCCAGAGTCTGGTCCCCCTATTTACATAAATGCAAAATCCTTTGCTGGTATTACATTTTACAGATACCATTGGGAATGTACATATTAACCATTTTTCTGATGGCTTTAGTTCAGCATCTCTCTGAAAATCTGCTGAAATCATACTGAAGTATAACCATTAGGACAGAACCAGTGTCCAATTGCATTACTACACTTTTGCGATTCACTTTTGCTGTTAGCCGCGTGGTTGATCTGATCCTACTTTTATGTGATTTCCAAATTAACTGTGCCTGTTTCATTTTCTTTTTCTGAATCACAGTTCAACTCTCACCGGCTCAAGGTTGAATCAGCCTTCCATCCTTATGAGGTCGGTAAAATGAGGACCCAGATGGTTGGGGGCAATAGGCTGATTCATTAAACCACTTAGAGAGGACTGTAAAGCACTGTGAACAAAGTATATAAGTGCTATTGCTATTTATCAATACTTTATTGGATGGATGCCTGCAAATGGTTTGTGTTTTTACCTTAGTGACAATCTCCCTGAATGTGTGTTAATGTAGTGCATATTTGGCTGGTTTATCCTTTAAATCTGCATCAAGCTGATATATGAACTTCTGCCAGAACAATAGCACCATTCATTTTGACCTCTTACACTTTATAAAGTATTGCAAACTTATTTACTCTTGCTTTTACGCCAAAGAGTTTATAACATTTCAAGCTGAAATTTTTGTGAAGATAGCAATTTCAAACATTCTTAAATGTTACATCTTTCTCTGTTAAGAGCTTTTTTTTATATATATATATATTTTCTTCCAGAATTCTACTGACTACCTGATTTCTCAGTATATCATTTAGTCCTTTACCAAATCTGCAATGTTCAGACATTTTTAAAATTTTATTTACTACAGTGGATTTTTTCTCTTCTTTGTCTGAAATTCTGTAACCTAAAACACTCTACAGTCAATAGCAGTTCTGGCACTGATTGTTCCAACATTATTTTTATTATTTCTGCACAAATGAATTGTGAGGATATGCTGGGGCAGTTCAGCTCTTTGTTTTGCCTACCATATTGCTCAGATACTGGCATCATTTGTGCCTCCAAAGTTCATTAAAGTCTCTCCATATATACATGTCTAGTCATCTGTGATATTGTTGAACATATCCATGTTTCTACGGAAGCTAGCCATCCTGCTATTCTCTACTCCTCTGTTTCTTTACCCACTGTAAACTCTTCTGTTTGATTGCTTCATGTTTTTGTTCTGATGCCCTTTCTTCCCTTCAGGAGATGAATCTTGGCAGTCTTTTAAAATTATCCCACTTCTATTGTTGTGTCTTTTCTATGATAAAACAAAGGACACTAGAGCCAGACTCAGGTGTTATGCTGCTTGATTAAAACATTTTAGAGGCAGTAACAATACAAGACCACCTGCATGTCTAATTTCAATTAATTTACATTGCCACCCATTTCGTATATATGGCTCTGGACAGCTTACAAGTTAAAATCACGGAAGGTAAAACTCATATAAATAAATATTTTTAAAAAAACTGATTGTCCAAATACATTAAAAAATAAACTGAGAGATAGCCAACTAACAGTTAACAAACAATAGGGCCATCTCTCAGATTCCCAACCACTATGAGATCTCCATGCCTGATGGCACAACTGTGTTTTCAGTAACTTCCTAAAGGCTAGCAAGGTTGGCTCCAATCTAACCTCAGGATGTTCTAGAGCAGGGGTGTCAAACTTGCATCATCATAGCACTGTCATGTGACAGGACTTTTTCCCCCTTCGCTAAACTGGGCATGGGTGTGGCCAGTGCGTGACGTATCTGGCCCATGGGCTGCGAACCCTGTTCTAGAAGGAAAGTACCACAACAGAAAAGACTCTTCTCCTGGGTCCTGCCAGATGAAACTGCTTTGTAGATGGGATCTCTAACCAATTCTTCTGCTGGATATGTTGAGGCAAGTTGATTTAACAGGGGAGAGGCAGTCCCTCAAATAACCCATCTCCATAATGATTGGGGAATTCTGAGAGTTGAAGACCATGTATCTTAAAGTTGCCAATATCATGTTTTTTAATATTTTTCCTGCCTTCCTAGATTGGCCTTACCGTCTATTTCTTAGTAAGTATAGCCTGGCCTCAGCTTGCTGCTGTTCCTGAGCTGCCTGTTTTTGCTATTCCCTGAGCAATGACAGAATTGGCCCAGAATTAATATAATTCCTCTTAAATTACATCCTATAATGTATTCTATAGGCAAGAGAAGGGTGAAAGATAGGTAAAATACTATATTATTTTCAGATATATCTGAAGGTACAGAGCATCATGCCAAAAATGTGCCATCACATGATCTCTCAAAGGACAGAGCAGTTCAAGAGATTAGAAGCAAACACATTCCATTTTAAAATGCTGTTAGCAGGAGCATATTTTAGTAAACAACAACTTTTAGCAGCCTCAAGCAGAAAGAAGGAGGAGAAGGAGAAGGAGAAGGAGAAGGAGAAGAAGAAATGTTGCTGGCAGTTCAAAGAATGGAAGATTATTTCTTTAACAGTTTCACTAAAAGAGAATATTTGTAATTCAGGGATGAAATGAGATGGTTCTTGGGGCTCTCTGAGCTTGCTTGTTTTCTTGTAGACATGTCATTACCAAAACTAGGTCATCAGTACCACTAAGGAGTGCTGTTTGCTGTTAGTTTATATTCTGCAGCTATCTGCACCCAGATCAGCATAGATTAACTCTAAGGTTAACATCAGACCAACAACCAAGTAAACAATATTCCAATCAAGAAACTGCCAAAGAATCCAACAGCCCAACCAAAAACATCTAAGACCACACCCACCAACACTGGCAGGGCAAGCCACTAGAATATAAACTGACAGCAAACCACATTACTAGCATTGATGATGTTACCTAGGTAATAGGTAATTAAATGTTTGCAAAAAAAAACCCCAAGCAAGCTCAGTGAGCACCAAGGACATTTTATTTAGTAGTTTCCTTTTATGACCACATATATCTTGCCACAATTTGTTTCCAGAAAAGATACAAAGTCCTGCTTATCATATTGAAACACCTATATGACTTGGACTAGATTTCCTGAAAGAATTCCTTTTTCTAAAGTTCCTTTCAGTAGATCTGCCTCTCACAGCAAATCTGGATTTAACTTTCTGTATCACTACCCCAGGTCTTTCAAATCATCCAATTTCTTTGGCTACTTTTCAAAAAGCCTAAAGACACGTTTTGGACAGGCATGTCTAATGATAATTGTAATTCATTGTTCATATTTTTTATTATAACCATTTGGCAGATAAAATTCTAATAAAAAATCTTTTGGAGACATGCTGTATGAATTAAAATTAAGCCCAATTTTTGCTGGGCTTAAGGAAATAATTGTATATCCACCAGAGGTGGGCTGCACTTACATTGACAAGCAGTTCGCTGGTCGTGAGCGCTGGCGCACTGGCACGCTGGCGCTTACTTCTCTCACAAGTGCTGCTTTGGGGCTGAAATGTGGCTTCAAACAGGCAGGTAATCGACTCAGGCGGCTCCGGTGAGTACAGCAGGGGTGGCATAGAACTCACCTGGGCAGCATGGGTGGGGAAAAGTTAGTTATTTATGGAAAGCATAGCACAAGGGCGGGTGCGTGGGCCCAACCAGTGATCACAGCTAGAGGTTCGCCCGAACCTGTCTGACCATGCAGTAGCCAACCACTGATATCCACCAAAGGTATCTGGTTAAAAATATCTTGTAATAAGGCACATTTTAGAACAGGATTGGCTGTAAAGAAAGAACTGAGTGCATCATTTGAAAATCTACACCATAATAAACTGCTTCCACAACATGGCTCAGTGGTGCCAGCTCTGTTTACTTTGGCTGAAACAAGGAAGTGAAAAGGCGAGGAACAGAGCAGAACTCTCAGACAGAAGGCATCATTGTGTTGCCAGAGTAGAATTAACTGAGTGTTTATTAGCATATGAGCTTGTCAGATGCACTTAGAAAACCTGAAGTACACAGCAGAATTCAGAATTTCTTTATAAAGGGTCATTTCAAGATAAATGCAGGAATAGATAATAGAAGCAAAGTCAGGAGGTGACCACTATATATACATAATGATAATCCTACTTATTTTTCTACTTATTAGAAATGAGGAAATGAGAAGAAGAGAACAGAAGAAACATAAGGACAGAAGATACTTCCAAATAAAAAGCTTCTAATGCTGCCAAACAAAAGGAATTGTATAGCTATTCTGTTGACTAGTGGAAAAGGGATACATTATTAGTAGAATGTAGTGGCTGAAATATTGCTTTCAGATAGAGAAAATTCACTCAGGGCAATTCTGCATTGCACATTCGAACACATTCCATTTTAAAATCATCTACATCTAATCCAAAAATTCGAATCCAGATTGCAGTGGGTGCTTGGCTGGTGTCAGTATGGATTTATTTTATTTGTACGGCTGCCCATCTCAAATTTATGGCTCTGGGTGACTAATGCCAGTGAAAAACATCATAAAACACAGAACTATAAAAACAACATACAGAGAATCAGCAGCTAAGATAAAAAACAACAACCATACAGAACCAGCAAGAAAAAAAATCCATATAATTATTGCACAGGCTCTGCCACACATCAAGATCTGAGAACCTAGATTATAAAACCATGAAGTTAAGAATTTTGCAAAAGGGCAGCAGCATTGGAGCCGATCTAATCTCGGTGGACCTAATGTTCCAGTGGGTGGGTACCACATCAGAAAACACTCTTCTTGGTCTTGACAGATGACTTTCTCTCATAGACAGGACAAGAGCATGCCTGTCCTACTAGAACTGGTGAGATGGGCAACAGGAGACAGGTGGATTTGTCATGTCCCTTTTTGCTTTTCCCATCCTGTAAGGAAGGCAAGCCTCACTTACCAGGATTGCACTTTAGTTACTTTGTCCTTGTCCAACCCATTATTAATGACAGACAGTTGTTTGATGTCAAGATTAGATGCAGAAGAGTTGAACCGGTTTCAATGTACTTTCCTTTAAATTTCCAAACAATCTTTGATTATAGTTTCATGTTGTTAGGACATCCAAGCTTAATTTCCCCTCTGCAATAAATCCTGAAATACTGTTAGTTAAGGTAAGCGTAGATAACATCAGTCCAGAGAACTTGGAATTTTTAAAGAGCAAGGTATTTTAAAAGTTCTGAATTAATACAGTTCTGAAGAATAGTATAAAAAAGATCTATAGAATACAAAATAAATACCTTATTGAAAGAGCTGTAATCTAAATCAAGGGGTTTGGATTTATTTATTTATTTTGCCTGAAAGTTATACTTTAGGTATTTGCAAGAGCTTTTTAGTGCATTAGATTTTAATCTGAAGAATAGTATAAAAAAGATCTATAGAATACAAAATAAATTCCTTATTGAAAGAGCTGTAATCTAAATCAAGGGGTTTGGATTTATTTATTTATTTTGCCTGAAGGTTATACTTTAGGTATTTGCAAGAGCTTTTTAGTGCATTAGATTTTAATCTGAAGGGTGAGCTAGGGATATTTTTCTCTTTTACACTGAGATTTAATCAGAGGGAAAACGTCCTTTGCAAATCATGTAGAAAACCTATGCACTTATAAACAGAACATTATCGTAAATAACATTAATTTTATGTTGCCACTAATGGATAACATATTATGAAAGTTTCCTGTCATAATTTCCAAATCACTTAGAACCGGCATGGTGCTTTAGGTACAGTGCTAAACCAGAATGCCAAGAAGGGGGAGAAAAAAAACAGCTATTAGACCCTGTGAGCTGTGAAACTCAACTGGGTGCCTTGGCAAATCATATCTTCACAGAAAAATTTAGTACTTCAGGGAGCTAGGAAGCTAAATTATAACTCTGAGCAACTAGAAGTCAGACAGTATGTCAGTGTACATAAATATATAAGGTTAGAAATTCTATGTAGTTAATTTGAATATGCATTTTTGTATGATCTAAAATTCTAAATGATGTACAGATGCTAACTGGACAGATGAGGGTATAATTAGGTTTAACATGTAGAATCCTAGATAGACTGCACATTCTTTAAGTAGAGATTAATGCACAGTGTCAACTTTTTGATATCTGCACCAGAGATTCTGATAAAGAAATTGAGAATCTCAGAAGCAAACCTTGTCTTTGGAATTTTAATAAAGTTTTCTCTAGTTCTAGACCAGTTTGTCCTGAGTCTGATATCTTGGAGATGTATTGGCTTTCAGGACTCATAATTCCCAGCCTTAATGATTCATTTTAGACATTTCACATTTTAGACTTTGTGCCCTTCAAATCTTGGAAACTGTACAAGCTTTTTGGAAATTTGTAGATCGTTACAAAATCCTACTGTGAATTAGAGGCAAGGAGAATCTCACCAGAGAAAGGCAAAATATGTGGAACAAATTGAAATTTCAACAAATTGGTTAAAATTTGGGGAAAAATGAACTTATATATCAATGATTTGTTTTATATAAATAATTACAATTTAGGAAATGCTTTCAAATAATATATACATTTACTGTTGCGCAACCCCGCTGAAAAACTGTATAAACAATACTGTTTAGGTGGTATTTTATTAAATCAAGGAGACAGTGAAAACTTTAGGTAAGATAATGAGATAAATACCTTACCAAAATTGTATCTCTGATCTTGCAGCAGACAATTGTGGTTTAAGAAGATTGTTATTGGCTACAATTCTCAAAATTGTTTTAAATCCAGCTATGGGTGGCTAACAAAAATGAAATTATTGTTACTAAATGGAGAATACATCACAGGATGCCCATACATACATACATACATACATACATACATACATACATACATACATACATACACATACACACACACACACACACACACACACACAGTATGTGTGTGTATGTGTGTGTCTGTGTGTGTGTGTATTTGTTTATTACTTTACTGTTTTAAGTGCTACCACAAAAGCAAAATGAGAGCACATCCAATTTGAAAAGACTATGAAAGAGAAGTTAGTTGATCAAATTGGAATTAATGCCTTTAAACATTCTTGCAGTTGAAAAGTTTGAGCTTCTAGCAGTTATTATTGTTCAGGATGGTTACACATTGCTGATTTTAAGACTTCGACTAGGGATGTAAATAAGTTTATGGGATATTTTATAGGAAGAGTGGAGAAAGAGAATGTTAGATATGTTTGTGTAAAAAAAAAAGTCAAGATGCCATCTGCCAGCATGACATTGAAGTCTTACCCCTTTTGTATACAGGCATTAGCAATAGAACTTAGACTTGTATATCACTTCACAGTGCTTTACACCCCTGTCTAAGTGGTTTACAGAGTCAGCACATTGCCCCCAACAATCTGAGCCCTCATTTTACCGATCTCGGAAAGATAGAAGGCTGAGTCAACCTTGAGCTAATCAGGATCGAACTGTTGGCAGTCAGCAGAATTAGCCTGCAATACTGCATTCTAACCATTGTGCCAACCTGGCTCATAAGCAGTCATTTGATGGAATATTAAGCTCAGGTATCATGTTTCTTCTTCATTGAATCAGCTCCAGTGTTAAAAGTAATACTAAATATGGCATGGAAAAAGTGTATACATGTGTATATATGTAAACTGTTTTCAAGCTTCAGTATATATCAGTTTCTTGCTAGTGTTTAAAGATCCACTTGTATTAAAGAAAGAGTCTCTTTGGTCTACTGATTAAAGCACCAGGCTAAAAAATCAGGAGACTGTGAATGCTAGTTCCTCCTTAGGTATGGAACTGGCTAGGTGGAATGGCCAGTCACTATTTCTTTCAGTCTACAATGTCAGGCTCAGCTGACACACTGAGCAGTAAATTCCTGCCACAACCAATAGATCAACAGTCTTGTTGTTTTTTTAAAAACAGCAACGGTGGATCCTGCTCTTGTAGGAAATGCTAGGAAGGAAAAAAACCCACCCTCATATTTTGTTTGGGAGTATATGATTTCATGGAAGAATTTTATATGCTTGCAAGACAGTATTATCTAGATATTATCAGAAGATTTTTGCCCAACCAATGCTAAAATTCTCTTTATGAGTAGCATCTGGTAAAATAAACCTTCAAATTAATGAGATTGGCTACAATCCCTTAAGCAAACATCAGTATTCCAACTGGAGTTTATTCATGATTCAGCTGTTATGTTGGCGATAGCTTGTTCTTTTCTGCTTTGATTTGAATATAAATGTGAACGTTAGAGTGCTTGTGTAGAGCTATCTGATAGTAGGTGGGACTTGCATGCTTTGCCAGCCAATATATTTCAAACTGTTGATGGCAAACCCTACAATCATTCATACTTTGCGACCAATGTATAAGAACTGTCTATTTCCAAGCAGCTAGCCAATCAGAGACATAGGAAAGCTGCAGAAGATATTCTTTAGATATCTTCATTTCCTAAGAAATTGTGTTCCCAAAACTCAATAATGCTTCTCAAGATGAGAAAGGGCTTTAGTTTGTTTGTTTGTTTGTTCGTTAGCCATCTATTAGGGACTAAAACTTTTGGAGAATTTTTGGGATATGTGAATGGAGTTGCAACTGTTGTGTAATTTTTTCTTCTTCTTGTAAAAATATATATAAAACGATTATATTGTTTCATGGCTAGCAGATATTTGATTATATTATTACTATATGCAAATACTTTTATATCCTGCCATTTTATAATAAGGCTTCAAGTCTACATCCACATATTGGGCAGTAATACTCAGTGGGAGTTACTTCTAAGTAGACAGGTTCAGAATTGCATAGTAAATTTTGCTTCTTCAGTTCTGATTCAACTCTGTAGTCTTCTTTGTATTATCATTTGTTGAGTTCTTTTAAAGGAGAAAAAGGATATAAAGTTCCAAACAGATAACAATTCGTATGCATTGTACTCTGAAATGCCTACTTTGATCAAATCTATTTGCTCATTGTTAGTCCATAAGAAACTGGTATAGCTTCTAACACATCATTAGAGACAGGCACAAAGCATCCCTCCCAAAGAGGACAAAGGAGTGATTTTCACAAAGCTAGCCTATGCTAATTTATATGTATAAATGCAAATCTGGAAATACAATGAATACAGTTTAACTAGAATATAATACAGCTTACTGTCATAGAGAGGTTAGTCTGGTCTCCCTGTCTCAATTTCTGATAGGGCATTTCCTTTTCTGCCTTTTTCATTAATGATATTTAAAACAGACTTGGATTGGATAGTTCTTGATAAACAGGATTCTTTCAAGTATCTGTCAATAACATATGAAGCAGGTCCCTCTCCATATTGAAGATAGTTATGACTCAAGGCTTGGAAGTCCTATTATTATTACACATAATATGTAATCAGACCTGCCAGGTCTTTAGCTGGCGATGAGTTTGATATGCATCAAGTTTATTTATTTGCCACCCAGCTCATCTCGAGGCAACTCTGGGTGGCTTACCAACATTAAAAGCCAATAAAATATTGTAACAATAAATACTAAAATAATACTAATAATTTAGAATTAAAAAGATGGGGAAGAAGGGAGCAGGATGCGCATAGGGGGAAGTGGGTCTTGTCTTAATCCATTAGCTACCTCCAGTGTGATGAACCTCCATTGAAACCCCAAGCCAACTGGCAAAGCAAGTTCAGGGCCCTATGGAAGGTCAGAAGGATGGGAACGGACCTCACCTTGGCAGCAAGATATTCCAAAGAGCAGGAGCCATGTCAGAAGGGGCTCTTTTCCTGGACCCTACCAGCTGAAATTCCTTGACCTATGGGGTCTGCATCATGCCCCTTCTGCTTGAATGGGTGGGACAAGCCAAAGAGTTATTTCCAAGAACTAGGATGTTATAAAATATCAGCATAGTATAGTGAGAATCCAGGCAGTGTGGTCTTTTGTAACTGACAGATGGAAATTTTGTCAATATGCAGATTTTTGAAGTGCTGTCCAAGTTTTTTGGTATGGCACCCAATATGCATATAACCATTGGGATAATCATGGCTGATTTATGACACAATGTTTCAATTTTGATTTTCAGATCTTAATATTTTGTGATCTTCTCCAATTCTTTGTCTTCTATTCTATTATCCCCTGGTATTCTGCCACATCAATTATCCATACTTTCTTCTTTTCAACCATGGTTAAATCTGGTGTGTAATGAGTCAAGACTTTACCAGTTTGTATTTGGAAAACACACAATATTTCAATCTGCTCATTTTTGACTCTGGGTTTCCACCAGTTTTTCATTAGTGGCAGATGATAACTGAGGGGTCCTTGGTGCTTGCAAGAAAACAATCAAGATCATAGAGCTTCAAAGACCTCTCATTTCAATCCTGAGATTGTAATTCTTACAGTGAAGAATTACACTGTAGTGAGTTATTATCAATTAACCCCTTCCCTACAATCCCAAGTATTTTTTTCCTTTTTTTGCTTTGCTGTGGTTGCAGTCACTCATGTATTTGTTTCTTTGTAAGCCTAATGTATACATAGGAAAAGAGATGAATAGACATAAATGACCCAGCCTTGGTGGTAGTCTCATCTAGGTTGTTAGCCTCATTAGTTGCTCAATGATTCTTATGATTGTTTTGATATAAAACATTCTGCATTCCCAAAGAAAAAAAAACTATAGCACTATATACAGATTATGAAGCTTTATCCTACATACCACAGGGACACTGCTATTATCTAGTGGATAAAAGGGCTTTTTTGTAGGGCCCCCAGTTTATGAGGACTAATAAGCAGATACGGCCATTCTCATAAAAAGTCATGGTGGGAGCACTAGACACAAAATCCCATATATGTCTCCCTATAATTTTCTCCAGGCTCCAGGAAGCTTACCTGCTATTTTCACCTATTTCTGACTTCTTTTTTTTAGCACATGCACATTTCTAAATATAGCACTGAGTTACTGTGCAATAGTGGCAAATATCTGTCGTTCAGCTATAGAAAGAGGGTGAAGGTTTGTTCTCTGAGCTTCTGGGTTTGTTTCCAAATGTTTCATTACAAGGCTTTGTCTAGCATCTTCAGAGGAGTTTAGGGGATGTCAGTGCCAATGTTCTTCTGTTTATAAGGGCTTCAGGCGTGGGTGTCAAGTGAGGATCTTGTGATGGGTCAGCTGTGAGTCTTGTGATGGGCCTTGTGATGGGCCTTGTGATCAGGTCAGGGTTATTGGGAGGTGAACTGCTAGTTGGGGGTTGCATGGGTTGGTTGAGTGTTGGTGCTGTCTCTGGTTGGCTGTGTGGTTGATTTGGATGAGGGGTTCATAGACTGGTTATAGATGGAATTGCTTGTGGAATGCCAGACTTTGATGAACTCACAAGTTACTGTTCCTTTACTTTTTAAGAATCTTTCTGGGCTATATACAAGGTCCAGAACCATTTTTGTTAATAAAGATTATGTTTAAGACTGAAAGTTTGTTTTGCAGTTGGTTTTTTCAAAATTAAAATTTCTAAATAAAATAAAGATGGATGCTACATGGCATCTAATGGATTCCAAGGGATTATTTTGGGGCCTCTTAATATTCCCAGGCTACATACTGGGAACTCAGGCTATACAGAATCACAGTGGAGGTTAAAATGTATGAAGAACGGTTGCAGGAATTGGCTATGTCTAGTTTAATGAAAAGAAGGTCTAGGGGTGACATGATAGCAGTGTTTCAATATTTGAGAGGCTGCCATAAAGAAGAGGGGATCAACCTATTCTCCAAAGCATTAGAAGGCAGGACAAGAAGCAATGGATGGGAGCTAATCAAGGAGAGAAGCAAGTTTAGAACTAAGGATAAATTTCCTGCTGATAAGAACAATTAATCAGTGGAAAAGTTTGCCTTCAGAACTTGCGGGTGCTCCATTACTGAAGTTTTGAAGAAGGAATTGGATAACCATTTGTCTGAAATCGTGTAGGGTCCCTTCAAAGACCTTCAAAGTCCCTTCCAACTCCAGTATTCTGTTATTCTATTTGTCCACTTCAGTTCAGCAGCAGCAGCAGAAACCACATGGCTCTTAAGGATGAAGAATGTGGAAGTATCTGTTTTCCTGCATGGTATGCAGCTAAGATGGATTTTGGTAGCTTGTTTTCTATAGCTGTATTGAAGATTGACATGTTTTATTAATTCTGAAAATGCACTGTTTGGCATTATTTATATGACTGGTAATTGGCCTTTAAACATATGAATTATATATGAAAAGAATTGCTTTCTCTTTTATTTGTGTCCTTCTTTGGATACTGTTTTGTCATTGCATCTTGTTTCTGGCAGGTCAATATGGAAAAGTAAGGAAATAACTCTTGGGGAAAGCCACAATAAAACTTTAAACCATGTCCAGAGGCTTGTGGATTTGGAACTCTATTAACTCAATCTTGCACTTAATATCTGGTGAATATTGCTTATCTCTTAGCCTCAGTGATGTTCCTTTTATGAAAGTAGGAATTTATATGACCCTCACTGCTTTAACAGCTGAGAGAGGCCCACAGAAACAAGTTAAAGCAAAAGTGTAATTTAAAACAAATATTAAAATAGTATTAAACCAATAAGCGATACTTCATAAAATATTGAAACAATTGAAATGCATAGTTTTTGTTTTAGAAAAAAGTATTTTGAATGCCCTTCTGAATTGAATAAGAAGGGGACTTGCTCATTTTCCTCTAGTAGGTTGCCCTTTGATGGTCTAAGAGTGCAGGGAGCATTGTATGGGAGTAAGTAGTCTCGGTTATTTCTAATCTGTTTAAAGACTTGAAAGATAAAAATTAGAAGCCAGATTCACTTAACAACCATGTTACTAACTTATCAACCACAGTGATTTACTTAATAACTGTGGCAAGAAAGGTCATAAAATGGGGCAAAACTCACTTAACAAATGTCTCACTTAACAACAGAAATGTTGGACTCAATTGTCGTAAGTCAAAGACTTAATTGAATATCTTTATAAACTGAAAGTAGAGAACTGCTCAGTTGACCTTGGATTGTTCCTTGTACAAACTATGGAACAACTATTCAGGGTCAATTATTTGTTTAACAAGAATCAAACACATGAGCTCAGTTATGGATTGATGTATATTCAGGTTGGTGAGTAAGTACACACATCAAGATAGGCTTATTTAATTTTTTTTCTTAAACTCTGAATGATAAAACTGAGCAATTTGTATGCTACTAATGAGAATTGCTTTTTTACATTTTTTGTTTTATTTTGTCCCATTGTTTTTGGAGAAGAATTGTAATTTCTCTGGAATTCAGGAGAAATCGATACGATTCACATCATATTTAAAACTAGCTTTCGGTAGCCTGTTTGCACCCTAAAATATTCCTGCTGAGACTTACACTTCTGGAAGGAAAATGGTTTCATTATGAAAACTCTATTTTACCTATTATGGGTGGCACATACTTATATGGAGATTGAAAAACTGACTAACAACGATCAGGATAATGGAAATGTTACAGACACTTTTTAAAGTTTCTATGCTCATGGTAGATTTATATTGCTAATTACAGCGACAGTGCAAAAATCCATGGACATTGCCTCTTTCACCCCCATCAAAAATCAGTACATTCTCCTTATTAATTAAATTAAATTAAATATAGAACAATCTCCATTGCTCAGTTTTTATTCCACTCATTTTACACTATAACAACTCATACATACTAATAAGGATGAGTCTCTGGAGCTCGTGGGGTTGAAATAATTTATTCAGTAGTAAGAATAAAAGATAACTCAGGTTTTGCGCGCGCACACACACACACACACACACACACATCCCGCTGACTTTACACACAGTTTGGAAAGATTTATACTGGACTACAAATAAGTAACAATATATTAAAGAACAGGCTTGTCACTGGAAAGTTCACAAGCTTCTTCTTGTTTCTCTTCCATGAGAAGGCTTGGAAGGGGGATTAGGGAAAACTGGCTCTACTATTTAAACTTCTTCCTTTTGTGCTACATCCACTGATTCAAAAAGATCGTCTCCAGACAGAAACTAGGACAAAGTTCTCATCAATCATTAAAAGCGCTCAGCAATTATCAACCAGCAGATGCACAATGTATCCTTACAATTTGCACTAAAGCACAATGCCCTATACTTAGGGGGCTTCCAAACAATATGTGGCATGACAACGTCTGCATGCTAAGCGAAGACTCACACCTGTCTTCTTCCTGTTCCCTCAAATCCTATGAGAAACAAATCCCACACACATCATGTGCAAATAGAGGTTCCATTGGCAAGTTCCCTTCAGTCCAGTGAATCTCATATTGGATTAATTACAAGGCAGAACAGCCGAAGAATAATTCAGACAAAACCAAGCATACTTTAAAGCCCTGTGAGCTTTAGTGGCAACATGAACCCAATGTTTCAAAATATTCTTTTACTGAGATCGGTGGGGCTTGAAACTTATAAATGTTGTGTCATCTTCTTGATCTTCAGAGATTACATATTTTATGTAATGCTACATATTTCATTAGGGCTTGAACTACAACGTACAAAGCACTTTCAGGAGCAGATAACCTACAAGAGGTATGGATTACAGTTGGCACAGTGCCTTTTCTTCACCATCCTGGTTGAGATTAAACGGAATTGTAATACAAACATGCCATCACAGCAATATTAGCATAGACATCCAGTGTTATAATGTGAACATAGAATAAAGTCATATGTATTCAATCTTATAGTTGGTCTAGCAGGCTAGCGGTAAGGTGCTGAACTAGGAGCAAGGAATCTATGACTTGTAGTCCTTCCTTAGGCCCAAAGCCATCTTGGTGATTTTGGGCCAGTCATTTTCTCTCAGCCCTGGGCAGAAAGCAAATCCCTTCCAAAAATGTTACCAAGAAACTGCATGGACTTGTCCTTGGAGCTGCTGGGAATCAAGAGTGACTTGAAAGTAAAATACATTAGTTTACTAAATTGAGGAAATTAATGGCATTAAAAAAAAGAAACTCTTTCCAAATTATGTTAAGAAAAAAGTGGTCTCTCTTTCTTCTCCTTAAGATAATAGCTTAAAGGCTTAACTTTTAATTCTGAAAGGATTGTACATTTCTTTCATGATTAATAAATCTCACTCAGATTTTCCATCATGATTTATTGTACACATCAAGTTAAAATTCTGATTCTGGAAGTGGAGTAGCATTTAAGATTTTAAAAAAAACAGTATCTAAATTGAATAAATGATTAAATAGCAAATGTTGAGATATGGCCAGTCATAGAAAAAGTGCTTACTGTTCCCAGCAGATGAGGATATGTTGTGAAATAATGGCTTTTGAATTTGATAGTTTTTAAACAATGCTATGGCATTCAAGAAAATCCAATTTCTTCTTGGGCAGTCTGTCAGAGTGCACACAGTGTGACTAGGTGAGACAATCCAGCAGCAAATACAGCACACAGGTTTGTATTTACAATAGTGGTCTTTATCTTAAAAAACATATATACATACAAGTACTTTCATACAGGCCTTGATATACAGGAGCAAGCAGTAATCCTTCAGCACCAGAGCACAAACTGAGAGAAAGAGAGAGACACCCCCCCCCACAAGGTCTGTTGCATATTGCAGCTTCTTAAAGTGGTAGCAGTCCAATAACCCTGCTGACTCATTGCTACTGTTGCATCTGTCAGGGTTCCAGCAAGGTCCCCCTCTGCCATTCAGCACTCAGAAACCAAGTTATCCAAGTAAGAATTTATTAGAGAAACCATACTGGCACATCTGGGAAAACCTGAATCGGAAGCCCCAGGTTTTTCCCTCCCCAGGAGAAATTCAAAGGTCCACCTCCTGGTTCTTTGTCAATATTTTGGTCTTTTCCTTGTTTATTTTAAGTCCTGCCACTGCACCAAACTCTTCTATTTTATTAATTTGGGTCCTGTTTCTATGGGTTCCTCCAGAATAAATACTAGGTCATCTGCAAATGCTTGTATTTTGTA